>CAMOHE010055048.1:0-14819 GCA_946598075.1 Artocarpus hirsutus
GTTCGAACCCGAGGGATACGAAAGAAATCCCTGAGGGGCCAGAGGGCCCCAGAGGGGACAGTACGGATGAGTGGGCGGCACGGGGATGGTCTACCAATAAGAGCCATAAGTCCAAGGGCCCCACAAGGTGGGTCCTATGGAGGCTTGAGGGAGTACGCCCGGGCCGGACGCCACACTACATTTCCTTGGACCCTTGTTCTTACCAGTGAGGATGCAGCTACCTCCTCCTCAGCCTCTGCGTCTTCCTCGATGTGCTCGGCTTCATCGGCCCCTAGTTCCTCCTTGGATGATAGCCTGTCCTCGACAGCACAGATCCTTTATTCTCTTAATTCATCTAAGACCTTGGCTTGCCTTGTGTCCTCCCGACCAAATGTTCTCTCATCCATCCTAAGGGCAACCACCAGCCGGGTGTGATCTTCAGTAAACCTATACATGCCCGAGGCAGCTGTTCCAAAATAAGGGTCTTGACCCCAACGAGGATGAACAAAAGGAATTCTATCTAGAAGGTTGAAAAAGTCTCAATCAAGGATGGTGCCTTGCCACTCCTTAATATTTAGGCTACCCTTGCCCCCTCGGTCAGAGTCAAAGTTCTAACCAGCAAGGATGGTCCGGGCCCCCTCCTAGTAGATATGCTCGGTTGTTCAGAGCTAGATGACTACAAAGAACTTGAATACATCCTAAAGTCCTCAAAAAATTTCTGGGAATCGGATTGGTGACTCATTTTTAGCCTTGGGGATTACTTGTTTAGATTACAAAGAGGTGCTTTGCTTGGAATTCTATTGGATGAACTCTGATGTTAATTTTCTCAACAGCTCAAACTTCCATGAAGCCAAAAGTGAAGTAAATGCAGTGGGGGACCCTCCCTCTATCTCTAGGCAACTATTAAGGTAGAACACAAGGAGGGGCAATGATTGTACATGTTAGGGGAACCGCCAATCGCCAAATGACACGTGTCAGTTGACATATGCCATTTAGGGGAGTATCAGAATGAAATCCCAAGCAAGCCAACCCTTAAGATTCCATCGGTCCCGAGCAGGCTAGTAACATGAGCACAGTTTGTAGACCAAAACCTTTGTTCGAAGAAAGTGCAACCTCGCCAAGCACCCGTGCAGAGAGAGTGCTACTTGACCGAGCACCGACCAGGTGCACTGGGGGGCTCCTATTGAGGGTTTGCTCGGTTGGCTGTCGAGGAAGTATCCTCGAGGTCATCGACCACCCTACTTGAGTTGCTTGCCCCAAGTGCCCAAACGAAGATTGTCGCTACCTAGTCGGACAATGTAGCTTGAGCTCCCTGGTTACTGCCGACTGCCATATTGGGAAGATGTCTTCGCGGGCCCATCTTGACCAGCGTACATGTCCTGCTCGACGTTACCACACCCTAATCAGGGATGGCAACATGTTTACTTGTGAAAGCCAGCACGGTATTACTCTCACCCTTAGATGGGCAATCCTCCCTCCTAAGGGATTGTGACACCTATCACCTATCTCCTTGACACTCTAGTACGGAACACCTAGGTCGAGGGTCAAACCCGCTTTACACTCGGTCCAAGTGGGGAGCTATAAATAGGAACATTCACTCCACCCTTAAGGTAAGTGGACTTTCTTACGTCTACCATAGCCTCCCTCTCAGTCAAACAGGTATCTGACTTGAGTGTTAGAGAGCCCTTGGCTGGTCCTTGACCTCTGAAGCATTCCCTCGTCTTGTAGGTTCATCTAGTGATGCCGAGAAAAGTGAGCAAGGCTGTCCGACCACCATGCACAACAGCACATGAAGTTGATCACGAGCAAGGCATCAACACATTTGTTTGTGATTTTTTAAATATATTTACATATTGTTTGTTTTAGAAATTATGCTTTACTAATTTTTATTGTATTTTGCATATCTATATGTTGAATTTTTTTTTTAAAGGAAATGGACCCAAATAACAATGTTTATGATCTTGATGAATTGTAACAATAATCACAATCTCTCGATGAAAGCATCCATTCCCATGCGGCAGTGGCACCTAAACGTCAAAGGGGGAAAGAGCCCACACAATTCCCATTTTCAGTCATCCGAAAAGATCAATAAGCACGCGGTCATATGATCCTAATGTGGCCAGGAATATTTAGTCTGATTCATTTCTTTTATGGATTTGCCCATCAATATTGGTGAGAGCCCTTTTTATGAACATCATGTCAGAAGAACATATTGTCCACAGTTTCAGAAATAAGTAAAACAATTACTAGGAGTGATTTAATTGCATATTTTAATAAAATACGCAATGCAGTGAAGTCTGAATTAGGTGCATCACATTTTTCTATTGCATTGGCGTTGCATATGTGGAGCGCATGAGTAAAACAAGATTGTTTAAATTGTTTAAATGTAGCTGCACATTATTTAGATTCTCAATGGACAACGCAGAAAAGAATTCTTGGTTTTAGAGTTATTGATCATGACCATAATGCTGAAAATATTGTTGAATGCATTTTGAGTCTTATGGAAGACTTCGGCATAAAAATTCGCATCATATCAATCACAATGGATGATGCTTCAGCAAATACAAGGGTGAATAGTCACGTCAAGTATACTTGGCTCAAACAATGATGAACTTTCCTACATCAACATTGTGCTTGTGATATCATCAACCTAATTGTGAAATCTGGTATGAATGTGGTAAGTGAGTCAATTAACAGCATTCAAAGTTTCATTTCTTGGATCAATCATTCGAACAGCCGTATGGCCGAATTTAAAAGTATTGCAAAGCAGAAGGATTGAAGCCTCGAAACTTCAAACTTGATATCATCAACCTATTTGTGAAATCTGGTATGAAGGTGGTAAGTGAGTCAATTAACAGCAGTCGAAGTTTCCTTTCCTGGATCAATCATTTGGACAATCGTATGGCCAAATTTAAAAGTATTGCAAAGTAGAAGGTTTGAAGCCTCGAAACTTTAGACTTGATATCATCAATCTATTTGTGAAATCTGGTATGAAGGTGGTAACTGAGTCAATTAACAGCACTCAAAATTTCATTTCCTGGATCAATCATTCAAACAATCGTATGGCCGAATTTAAAAGTACCGCAAAGCAGGAGGTCTGAAGCCTCGAAACTTCAGACTTGATATGCCCACAAGGTGAACTTAACATATCTTTTGCTAAAAAATGTGATACAATATAGAAATGTGGTCACTACGTTTTATAGTACTAAAAGAGGTTCTACAGTATTGCAAGATTCAGAGTCGATGCTTGTTGAAAAATTTGTTGATTTTTTTAGAGTACGTTACCCTATCTGGTGTTTATTATCCTACTTCTCCATTTGTTTTTCATCAAATTGGTGAAATTACTCTACTGTTTCACTTATATAGAGATAGTGAAATATTTAAAGTAGTAGAACCAATGAAAAAGAAATTTAACAAATATTGGCATGAAATTTCTCTTTTGTACTTGTTAGCCTTTATTTCGGACCTTAGAGTTAAACCAAAAGGTCTTTCGAATGTTTTTTCCTGTATTGGTATCCATTTATATCTTGATATTTCTTCTCAATTACCAATGCACGTCTAGGATAACAAGTTTGGTAACTTAAGGACTCAACAAACGCAACAAGTCCAGAACAGATTCAAGAAGAAGATTTGGAACATTATTTGTACTTCTACCGGTAGATCATCAACTTCAAGTTCCATGCCCGTCATTCACACCAATGATGAATACACAACATACGGGGGTTGAGGAGTACCTTGAAGCAAAAATTTTTCTCCCTGATCTAGATGATTTGGATGATGATAACTTCAACATTTTAGCGTGGTCGAAGATGTATTCTTCAATATTTCATGTGCTTTCACAATTAGCACGTGAAATCTTAACTATTCCTGTATCAACAGTTTCTTTGGAATCTACATTTTAGCACAGTTGGGAGGAGAGTGGAGGGACCGAGGACTTCTTTGACGGAGGAAATGGTTGAGGTGCCCGCATGCCTTGGAGATTGGAACATGCTTCTCATCGAATGCAACACGCAACAGATAATCAAGCACTGGTGCAGCAATTTGAGAACTACCATAGCGACAACGTTCCCGATATTGAAATCAGTTAGGCATACCTTGTAACATACGCAATAAGATTTCTTTTTTTTTTTTTTTTTGCAGTTTTTTTTTTCTCTTTTTCTTGCTAAGGTTTTATCCAATGGGTTTTTCTTGGTAAGGTTTTAAAGGTAGGCATCCCAATTTCTCTTCTTGTCTTCTCTTACATTTCATAAATTTTGTTTTTATAATTCAATTTGTTGTTTTTCCAATTCAATTTCTTGTTCAATATATGGTTTGTTCAATTTCTTGTTCATTTAAAAGGTATGATTATCATTTTAGAAACTAGGCTCAGATAATATTTCATCCTCCACAGTTTACAGAATTTGCAGACTACTTATAATTAGGATTGGACCTGGATCTTGCTGCTTTGAGCCTTCTGTGCAAAATCCTCAAGCTTTCCCGTATGCAGGGGCCGCTCTTGCACAATACATATTGGGTTGAAAAGAGAGAGAGAGAGGAGAGAGAGAGAAAGCAATGGAAGGTTCACTGTGTAATCCTTGAATAAAGAAAGGCATAATCACTGGATATGTTCATCATGTCCCAACAAGAAAATAGTCTATTGGAACTCACGGACACAAGGCATGACTTGATGAGAACAGCTGAACTTTCTAACAGAGATTTGGCTTGCCAATAGATGTAAACAAAGAACAAGGTTTTTTCTTCTCAGTTAGCAGCAGGAATATTTGTTTTCTTTGCTCCACATAAACAGGCCCAATCATCCATCTCTGTCACTGATATGCCTTCCAAGAACTGTGAGTATCGCTCCACAATATATGGAAGCTGCACAAACACATGATCCCACAAAATAAACATAAATAAATTAAATCCTCCACGAAATGTAGTAGATTAACTAAATAGTTTAGATCATGAGAATGTTTACTAAATTGCAAATGGATGGAAAAGGGAAAGGTTTTTCGTTTTAAAAAAAAGAGCAAGAGAGAGAGACTATTGATTCATTTTAGCGTTTATTTACCTATTAGGAAGTGAAATCCCCTTTCTAGTGTTAATTGAATACGTAAATGTAGGAATTCTAAAGGCATACCTGTTGGGGAATTAAGCATCTCCTAATTCTAAGTACCACTAAGAACGAATAATTACAGAAAAGAAAAGAAGAAAAGAGAGACACCAAATTTTTATACAGGTTCGTCCAAATTTAAGATTATATCTTGTTTCTGTCACTGCAGATTTCAATATGATGAAGAAGATTACAGATTACAAAAGAAATTTTATCACACACTCAATTTGTGTTTCTTAAATCTCTCTCTTCTACTTGGCACCCTCTATGGGAATTTTTTCTCTCGACAACAAAGCTCTCTCACAAAATATGCCTCACTCAAAATAATGTCACTCTTACAACCCTAGTCACCTTATGTCTATTTATACCCTCAAAGAAGAGTGAAAAATAGCAACTAATGAGAAACCCTAGCGGTTTCCCATTTTTGGCTTTAAAATCTTGACTTTTATAAAAACAAAATCGCTAAAACACAAACTTTGGGCACTGGGGCACTCAAAACCAGTGCCGCGGCGTTGGTTTGAATTTTGGGCGGGCGTCGCGGCGCTCAATTTGGGCGCTGCGACGCCCAGCAACTGCCTCCCTTTTTTTTATTCCTTTTGAAGAGTGTTGATTGATAGGCTCCATCCTCCAACAATCTCCCACTTGGAGACTAATCAATCACATGTCTCTAACTGCGGCGACAACAACTTCTGACACCTCACAGAGAAGTCCAACTGAAGTTGCACACAACTTCAGTTTCTAGATCGGAGCAATCTTAGTAAGCATATTTGTTGGATTTTGACTCTCAAGAATCTTCTCAAGCTTTAGCACCCCATCTTCCAAAGCTGATCTGATGAAGTGGTACCGCACCTGTATATGCTTCATCCTAGCATGAAATGCCAGATTTTTCGTCAAATGAATGGCGCTCTAACTTTCACTATGTAGCGCACTCTTTTCCTGCCTATGACCTAGTTCTTCCAAGAATGACTAAAACCAAATCATCACCTTGCTTGTTTCAGTCATTGCCACATAATCTGCTTCAATTGTAGAGAGTGCAACTATCTTTTGCAGCTTCGAGATCTAACTAACTGTTGTGCCACCCAAAGTATAGACATAACCAGTGGTACTTTTTCTACCATCAATGTCTCCAGCTATATTAGCATCTACATAACCCTACAATCCCAAGTCTGACTTCTTGAAACACAAAGCTAAACTTGCAATACCTCTTAGATATCTAAAAATCTATTTCACTACCTCCCTATGCTGCTTTCCTAGATTGTTCATGTACCTGCTCACAACTCCCACTGCATGTGTAATGTCTGATCTAGTACACACCACGGCATACATGAGACTGCCTATTGCAGAAGCATAAGGCACCTAGACCATGTAGTCTCATTCCTGCTTCGTGGTCGGTGATTGCTCCTTTGACAACTTGAAGTAACTAGCCAAAAGAGTACTCATAGGCTTCGCATTAGTCATGTTAAATATGCTAAGCACATTTTTAACATATTATTCCTGAGACAGTTTCAGACAATTACTGTTCCTTGTTATTCTCATCCTAAGGATTTGTTTTGCAACACCTAAATCCTTCATTGCAAACTCCTTAAACAGCTCTTTCTTCAGCTTATCAATCTCCTATTTGCAACCACCTGCTATCAGCATGTCATCGACATATATCAACAATATAATGCAGGAGCCACCAAAACTCTTCACATAACAATAATGATCTCCTTGACACCTCAAGAAGCCATTGCTACACATGAAATTGTCAAAACTTCTTATACCACTGCCTGGGAGCTTGTTTGAGGCCATACAAGCTCTTCTGAAATTTGCACACCAAGTTCTCCTTGCCCGGTACTTCAAAAACTTGTGGCTACTTCGTGTAAATCTCCTCCTCCAAATCACCATGGAGAAAGGTTGTCTTAACATCCAACTATTCCAAAAATAAGTCTTCATTTACCACTAGTGCAAGTACTATTTTGATTGTGGTTAGTTTCACCACTGGGGAAAAAATCTCATTAAAATCAATGCCTTCTTTCTATTAGAAGCCTTTTACCACCAGTCTTGTCTTATACCGTTTGCTCCATCACTTTCATCTTTTATCGGATATATCTATTTGTTATGCAAGGCCTTTTTACCGTATGATAACTTTGTCAATTGCCATGTCTGATTGGACATTAAGGAATTCATCTCATCCCTCATGGCTAACTCCCACTTGACTGAATCTTTAGCCTACATGGCTTCATCATAACTCTCTAATTCACCTCTATCGGTCAACAAAATATAATGCAGGGAAGGGGAGTATCTCTATGGCGGTCTGATGGTCCTGTTAGATCTCTTAACTGGAGTTGTAGGAGTACTTTAGTTTCCTTTTAGAGCTATGTTTTCTTGATCTTCAACCTCTGAATTTTGCACCTCCACTTTAGGAAGATTCTTCAATGGAATCACCTTAGGCCTTACTTTTAGAACATGAATTTATGGAATCAGTGCTATCTCTATTCGCATACAGAACACCTTCATTGAAGATCACATCCTTGCTCCTGATAACCTTTCAATTTTGATCATCCCAGAGACAATAATCAAACTCGGGTCCCCCATAGCTAGCCAGAAAACATTTTTTAGATTTTGCATCGAGTTTACTTTTAGCAGTCGAATTAATATGAACATAGGAAACACAACCAAATACTTTCAAGTAGGAGACGTCAACATTTTTACTGCTTCATACTTTTTCTTGTAGCTTGAACTTTAATGGTGTGGATGGACTTCTGTTGATTAGATGAGCTGTTGTATTTATGGCCTCAGCCTAAAACGACTTTGGCAACCCTGCATGCAACCTCATGCTTTCGGCACACTCGTTCAGAGTCCTATTTATTCTCTTAGCTATACCGTTCTGTTGTGGTTTCCTTGGAGTAGTTTTCTTCATCTTTATTCCATTTTTAGCATAATATCACTTGAAATCATCATCTATGTACTCTCCCTCATTATTAGACTGTAAACACTTCACCTTTAAATCTGTCTTATTCTCCACCATAGCTCTCCATCTCTTGAAAGCATCAAAGACATCAGATTTGTTTTTCAGAAAGTAAACCCATACCTGTCTGCTTGAGTCATCAATGAATATGGCATAAGAGTTTATGCCACCAAGGGAAGCCACCATCGTAGGTCCCCACACATTAGTGTGAACTAGCTTCAAATTCTTGGACTTAGGCTCTCTGCCTATTGTTGAAAAACTGACTCTCTTCTGCTTGACAAAGATACAGGCTTCACACAAACTGTGATTAATAGTTTTCAATCCCAACAGTTTTCCTTTACAATGAAGCACCTTCATTCCCTTTTCACTCATGTGCCCGAGCCTATAGTGCCATAGCTCAATGTTGGCAGCAGAGTCAGCAACTGCTGTGGTATCTTTGCAGCTAGAGTTAATGTAGAGAGTTCCAGCTTTACGTCTCCGAGCAACGACCATAGCTCCCTTTGTGACTTTCCAACCTCCATAATTGAAGGTCACATTATATCCTTCGTCATCTAGTTGCCCCACTGAAATCAAGTTGCGCATCAGTTTGGGTACATGTCTCACCTTCTGAATCTTCCATACAGACCCATTAGGCATTTTCAATATGACATCTCCTATGCCAACAATGTCCAAAAGTTCACGGTCAACAAGGTAAACCTTACCATGATTTCTGACAACGTAATTCTCTAGGACATGACGATGTAAAGTAGTGTGGAATAATGCTCCTAAATCTATTATCCATGAATCAAAAGAATTGTCAACAGACAAGAGTAAGGCATCATGTGCCTCTTTAGTGGCGGCGTTTGCAGCGTCATTTTTCTCGTCTTTGTTCGTCTTCGGAGCCCTGTAATTTTTTTTCAAGTGGCCGGTCTTTCTACAATTCTAACACTCTACATTCCTACCGTTCCTTGACTTACTTCTCCCTTTCCTCGACTTGTCTTTTTTGCCATTATCCTTGTTGGAATGCCTCTCAAGTTTCCTGCCCTTATGCTCAACATTAAGGGCCGAGTTTGATGTTGAGGCTTCACCAGAATCCTTCTCGCAAACTTCTTCTGCCAAAATAGAGTTTCTGACATTAACAAACTTCAATTTTGCATTTCCAATTGATTTTGTAATGGTCACCCTCATGAGTTCTCAACTATTCGGTAACAAGGCCAAAAGGATTAGGGCATTGATCTCATCATCAAATTTAATCTCCATCGAGACCAATTGATTCAGAATGGTATTGAAATTATTCATATGCTCTACCACCGAGGCACCTTTAGGCATTTTTAAATTGAAGAGCTTCTTCATAAGGTGTACCTTATTACTTGCAGATGGTTTCTTATACATCTTTGACAAGACCTTCATCATTCCTGTTGTAGTATTCTCCTTCGCTACGTTGTGGACCATGTTCTTTGACAAAGTCAAACAGATCACACCCAACACCTGTCTATCAAGGAGATTCCACTCCTCATCCTTCATGCCTTCGATCTTATCTCCCAAGGGCAGGTGCAGTTTTCTATTGTAGAGGTAGTCTTCCACTTGTATCCTCCGATAGGAAAAATCCAAACGATCAAATTTGGTAATACCGACAACCGACCCTTCTTCTCTCGTTCTCGTTCTTGACTCGAACCTTCGCTCTGATACCAATTGTTGGGGAATCAGGCACCTCCTAATTCTAAAAACCACCAAAAACAAATAATTGTAGAAAAGAAAAGAAGAAAAGAGAGACCAAATTTTTATACAGGTTCTTCCAAATTCGAGACTATGCCCTATTTCTGCTGTTGTAGATTTTACTACAATGAAAGAGATTACAAATTATAAGAGAAATTTTATCACACACACTCAATTTGTGTTTCCTAAATCTCTCTTCTACCTAGCACCCTTTGTGAGAATTTTCTTTTTCTCTCAACAATAGAGCTCTCTAACAAAATATGCCTCACTTAAAATAATGCCACTCTCACAACCCTCGCCACCTTATGTCTATTTATACCCTCAAAGAAGAGTAAAAACAGCAACTAATAAGAAACCCTAGTAGTTTCCCCTTTTTGGCTTCAAAATCTTGACTTTTAACAGAAAAAAATTGCTAAAACACAGACTGTGGGCTCTACGGTGCTCAAAACCGACGCCGTGGCGCTGGTTTGAATTTTGGGTGGGTGCCATGACGCTCATTTTGGGCATTGCGGCGCCCAGCCACTGCCTCCCTTCTTTTAATTCCTTTTGCTAAGTGTTGATTGATAGGCTCCATCCTCTAACAATACCCTTGTACACATAATCATTGGGTAAAATTGAGTTTCACTAAAAAACCAATTTTGTAGTTTATCTCAGTTCAAAGGAAAACAAAACGAAGAGTGCAAGTTTAGATTTTTTCCCCCCTAAATCATGTGGGTCCACATGAATAGATGGAAAAGTGGACACTCTTTCTTTCACATTAATGATTACTAAAAATTGTCCTTATCTTTTTTATTATCCAAATTTACCTGCTCAGACAGAACATTAGAGGGAGCAATGACAGCTCCAGGCTTGACATAAGAGATAATGTCCTCTCCCAAATCCAATAGAGGATTCAATAGTATATTTGCCACCACAACATCAAACTTTTCTGCCTCTAGCATCACTTCAATTCCATTCAAGCTCTTTGTTCCTACAATTCCAAATGAATTTTTCATTCCTGACCTATTTGTTTTGGGAACAAGGTGTAGGTACATTTTCTCAGGTCCTCTGCTGTTCAAAGTGGCAATTCTGGCATGCAATTCAATAGCTTGGGGATCTATATCAATTCCAACTGATAAGGCAGCACCAAACTGCATTTCCCAGTCAAGATGAAAGCTAGGATGTATGAGTTAGTTGGCACAATGATTGTCTCATTTTTTCGAAAGAATTATGGAAAAAGGGGGAAAAAAGTGGCACGTTATTAGGACCATTGTCGAATACATCGAAAAAGGAGGTGCAGAAGTGGATGTGGGCTAAAGCAACACATATTACAAAATGTTGGACTATTTTTTATATCAGCCACTTGTAACAAGGAAATCGGCTGCAGCAAAGCTACAAAGTCTTGGGCAGTTCACCATCCCAATCTATGTTCTCTCTATTTTTAAGATTCTAGGTGGGGCAGCTAAGGAGATTAAAGCTCGTATGAGATGGTTTTTATGGGATGGACTGCAGAGGGAGCCGGTTGACAGTTTGGTGGCCTGGAAGGTTGTCTCCCTTAGCAAAGAAGATGGGGGTTTAGGAATCGGGAATTTGGGGAAGAAAAATCAAGCTCTTTTTGGTAAATGGTTGTGGCATTTTCTTGTGGAACAAGATGCACTTTGGGTCATAGTTATTTGGAGCAAACATGGTCTGCAATCCAACGGCTCGGATTCTAACCTTGTTAATAGAGGCACCCATAGGAATCCTTGGAAATTCATATCCCAGGGCCTAAATCCTTTCCTTGAAAGAGTGAGGTGGAAGATAGGAGACGGAAGTATAGTGAGGTTTTGGGAAGACAAATGGTAGTGACCGGCCTTTAGCAAGCGCCTTTCCTGTATTATATAGGTCGGTAAGGGAGAAAGAGTTGAAAATTAAAAAGATAGTGGAGGCGAGGAGGGCTCCATTCCTAACTGGAACTATAGATTTAAAAAGGAACTTGAATGATTGAGAATGTGAGGACTTCATAGATTTATTGAGCTCCTTACAAAATTTTTCATTAGATAGCTCGCTTCCTAACTTGAGAGTTTGGATTGTAGGTTCTTTGGAGTTTTCTTGTAACAGTTTCTTTCGATCTTTGAGTCAGTGCCCGAACTGTCTTCTCATTGTACCCTTTAAATTCATTTGGAAATCTTGTGCCCCTATTCGAATTAAGGCTTTTGCATGGTTATTTTTTCATAAGAAATTGAACACTTGTGATTTAGTGCAGAGAAAACAACCTTTCACTACTTTGTCTCCCAGTTGGTGTGTCATGAAAATGAAGCATCGGTGGATCATTTATTCCTCCACTGTAAGATGGCCAGAATGCTGTGGTCTAAGGTTTTTGGGGCAGCTTCACTTTCTTGGGCAAGCCTTGCCCAAAGCAACTTGTTGTTGATAGAAGAGTTATTTGGGTTTGGAAAAGGAAGGAGAGGTAAAACAATGTGGCGAGCAATGGTTCTAGCTTCAGTATGGGTTATATGGCTTGAGAGAAACCAGAGGATCTTTCAAGAGAAGGAGATGAGTGGTGAAGATCCGTTTAAGACGGCTAAGTTTTTGGCCTCTCTCTGGGCATCCACAAATACGTCTTTTAAGGATTTCCCCTTATTATTGATTTTGTTAAGTTGGAGAGACAATTTGGTACAATTGTATTAGCTTGTGTTTTCTTGTGTTTTGTAAGTAGGCTGGTGAAGAGAATTGGCCTAGGTTAGATCTCATCGGGTGTAGTGATAGTATTTCTAAGCGAGTCCTATACTGTTTATACAGTCTACAGTTTGTACTCTATCTGT
This sequence comes from Artocarpus hirsutus, assembly GCA_946598075.1. Classification (NCBI taxonomy): domain Eukaryota; kingdom Viridiplantae; phylum Streptophyta; class Magnoliopsida; order Rosales; family Moraceae; genus Artocarpus; species Artocarpus hirsutus. The sequence goes on from CAMOHE010055048.1 coordinate 12,500, forward strand.
ATTTTGTTGTGATGGCTCTCTCAACTATCCATTTTTTGTACAAATTTTATTCATTCAATGAAGACCATTTATTATCAAGAAAAAGTCTTGGGAAGTTCACATTTCTATTGAAAAGTTCTACTAAAAGAAACTTGTATTTATAGGGAACAGCCACACACAAAAACATCCATTTCGTTGGAAAAAGATAACAAATAATTAACTTTACTACAAGCTTACCACTTAATCTGCTTCTAAACTGCCTTTCACAATAAAAAAAAAAAAAATTGTAACATCTGATGATCACATTAAGACCTAACTATTAATAATCATCTTTGACTTCTCTCCATGTTTAACAAAGTTCCCATGTTTTTTTATATAAGAGAGAGTGAGAGTGAGAGAGAGAGTTTAACCATTGGAAAAAGATAGGAAAATAAGATAAAGATAGAAAAATAACCATTCAAGGAACATACCAACAAAAACTTTATAAGACATATTTTGAGATTATCATACCGGGGCAGTTTTCCACTCGGGCACAATCCAAAGTGCGGCTATTACTTTGACCGGATTAAGTGATTCCTGTAAAGTTAGTAAAGCAAATACATCTAGAGTTGGTGGGTAAAACAATAATTGACAGTTGACAATTTATCAGAACACTTGAACATAGTAAAGTTATTGGCACAACTAAATTTCATATCTTATGCCTAAATAGAGGAAAAGATCCATAAGTAAGGTACAAGGTTAGGAAAAATGATGCTCCAAAGATATAATTTGTGATAACCAAGAAAATTAATTAATAAACTTTTATATTTAATTGTGTTTAATTAATGAATTTAACTTATAAATTGTATTTTTTATGAAAATTACGATAATGTACAAATAAGAAGTAATATTAGAAAATTCCATTGTAGACCTGATGCAATGTTGGATATTGCTAAATACAGATTTTGGGAGCTTAAATGCTTGGGGATTTGTAAATAATATCCATGAAACGAATTTATATCACAATTAATTATAAAAACTGTGATATAAATTAATGGATAATAAAGGCATAGATAGGTTAGGAAAACATGACAAAACCCTAAACCAGTGCAAAAGGGGCACGATATAGTGTAAGCACACTGCTAAAGTAAAAACACAGATACAAGAAACACTGTGTTTGGGTTCCAAAAGCTAACTAAAGAATAGGAAGAATATTTAATACAATACAAGAATATGTTTTTCAACGGTTTCGCTTCCACGGTATAAGAATAAAATACTGTGTAGTGAAAAATTACACTGTGTAAAGTGATAGGTCCCACCAAGTAGACACCCAATGAGTTCTTATTCAACCACCACACTATGAAAGGTGGCTCAATCACAATTAGCCACTAATACCTATAATTATGACCTAGTGGGTGATTCACCCATTTAAAAAAAAAGAAAAAGGTATGGATAAGTATTTAATAAAAGATCTAAAGCATCAAATTCATTTCATTTCTTACCCACCCATTGTCGGCAGCCTTGGTTTATTCCCCTCAAAAATTTTATTCAAACAAATCCTCTCATATGTAAAGCCCCCTTTCTAGACGTCACAGATATCGTTACATTCATTCATTAAACCATTAATTGGAGCAAACTATTGTAATTAATAACATGCATTTGAAATTATAGTTTGGAAAAGCATTCCCAGGATCCGTACATACATTTTTTTTTTACAAGATATTATAATTACTTAATTATAACAATTTGCTTTTCCATAAATATTATATAAATAGTTTGCTAATATCATTGAAAATTAAATTAACCTTTGAAAACATAAAATAAAATTCTTTGAACACAGTTCGGCCAACAGGCTGAACTTTTAATTTTGGCAGGCCGAACTCAACCGGCAGGCCAAAGGTCACCTATCGGCAGGCCGTCCGAGGCTTTGCAAAATGGGGTTTTAAAATCAATAAGATCAGGAGGCCGATACATGGCATCCGGCAAGCAGATCAAAATTATTCGGCAGTCCGACCAGTATGGTCGGCAGGCCGAACAAAAGAAAATTTTGTTTTAAAAATAAGTTTTAAAGCTTCAATTGCGGAAGCAAATTTATAACAATACATTAAACAAACATTCACAAAATTTATAAAACTTATCCTTAAATTATAAACATACTCAATTCACATATCATGGATTATTTCATTATAGTCTCTTTCCTTAGCGTTTTTCCATTTGCAAATCATCTTCCTTAGCTCACACGTCTATTAGTGTCCTCCGTCTACTCCAAAACTTTCTTACCCTTATCTGCAACATGATGAAAAACTTGAATAAACTAATGCTTAGTAAGTACATTATAATTCTCACAACTTAAAACATTTCA
>CAMOHE010055048.1:14839-27838 GCA_946598075.1 Artocarpus hirsutus
ATCATCATCATCATCATCATCATAATAGTGCACTAGGCATATTTTCATAAGAACATATCTTTCATTACATCAACCATATTAAAACTTATTCATTTTATCTTAAGGGCTCAAGTGTTGCACCATAACATCATCATCATAGGCGCGCCGTCATGAGAGGAGAGGGGTAGCTAATCCCAAACTAAACATGACTCATAACTTAACATAACATATCATTGGGTGTGCAACACTTATTTAGGTGATACATATATACATACTTATACATTCATACTTTGAAAAACATTATCATGAAACATGCATAAACTTTCATGCCTTAAATTTTATAAAAAATCATCGTGAGAAAGCATCATAAAACCATCATAAAAATGGATTTCAAACTTTTCATAAAACTCATACTTATCATAAACATACTTTTCATAAAATTCATCATGTTGCAGGTGAGAATGTACTTACCTCAAATGAGCTTACTTAATCTTACTTTTGTAGATGACAACGCCGTGGTCTTGATGTGCTCACTTCTCAATGTGTTCATATCATACATTCATAAAATGGTAATTAACATTTATTTTAATGAATTAATTACCATAACATAACATCCATTTCATATAACATCATATTTACATTCATTTCTTAAAAACATAATTATATAACATATTTCATTAACTTTAAAACATTCAAATAAAATTATCAACACAATTACACTTCTGACCTACATGAATTCATAACTTAATAACTTTATTTTTACACAAAATTTGAGTACCAAATTCTGCAATAACAAAGTTAACATATAAACATATTAGCATGATTTTTCTTTAGTCATAAAAATCTCATTTAATATTTAAATAAGTCACATAACATTCATAAATACCAAAATCTGCCAGCAATAGTTAGGTAGTGAACAATTTTTATCTCAGGTCCAATATTCACATTTTTATATCATAGAAAAATTTACAAAAATTAGGAGATATAATAGACTCATAGAACTATAACATATCCAAAATTCACCTTTAAATAAATTTTTATACAGCTCAAACCGTGCATTAGATGGCAGAGACAAAAATAGCCATAAACAATTTGGACGGTGAATTACATGCAATAATAATTCCCAAACAATTAAAATAAATGTATTTAAACCTCAAAATTCATATGATATCATTTTAACATATACATACAGTAGCATAAAATTTCTCATCTCCAAAAAAAATTATATAGTCATACAAAAACTTTACACAATAATAGTTTAACAAATTTACTGTTTAAACAGCCTAAATACCTAGCGTCCATAAAGACTCCATAACTCATAATATATATAACAAATAATTATCATATTTTCCAGTCCTTTACTTAACATATATATATAAGTATGTCCACTAAATTTCGTGCAATACTTCGTTCATTTGCAACAAAAACAACAACCATACATATGTGCAACAAAATTGATCAGCAACAATTTACTGTGAGTGGTGGAGAGAAGAAAATTCATAACTTTTTATAGAAAATTTGAATTAACGTAAAATTTGAAGGAGAATCACAAAACACCATACTAAAAATTCAGAGCAAAACACAATTTCTAGGTGAAGATATGGCAGTCGGTTTGAAGATAAGAAAATTTCAGACATGCTAAAAAATTAAACTCTTACCTTAAAACGAATTCGTCCTTAATCTCCTTCGAAATAGTCCAAAGAAATTACAATATTTTAAATAATAATAACAGAGGAAAAATTTGAGAGGATGAATGAGAAGAGAAATGTGATAAGAAGAGAGAATGAGAGAGAGAGAAATCGAGAGAGAGAGAGTGTTAATGTGAAAAATGAAAGTAACGTAAAAAGGAATGAGAGATGTTTCAGAAATTTTCTAACTAAAACGGGCTCATATGCGTGGAGAGTGGAAAGCAATAAAGGAAGGTCATCAATTTTGTAACGATTACCATATTTTACCTTTGTAAAACGGGAAAACTTATCCATTAATTCAAATCAATCCAAAGTCAATTTGCTTCATTACCATAATTAAACAAATTGTCCCATAATATGTTGATTATTCAAAATAAATTATCCTTAACACAAATTCAACCTTATCACAAATTTGTGAAATTTCTGCTGACTGTTTGTCAGCTGTCATCGGTCTGTCGATCTCTTACTTCGGCCTGTCGATCTTTGAAATCCGGCCTACCGATGATATACCATCGGCTTGCCATTCTGAGAAAATCATTTCAGCTTGTTGAACTGAATGGTCTGGCCTACCGATCCGTCCTTAAATACAAAAAAAATCATTCATAACATTAAATTATCAATAAAAATATGATTAAACATATAACATTAATGACATGAACATTTGAGCACATCAATTCCACGTGAGCGTTACCTGTCATAACACTTAAAATAAAATGGTTAGCACCATCTATCATACTTCACACACATAACATAAATAAACACTTAACGTCATCATTTATCATAGCATAATCCGTTACATAAAATTAGGCGGGCGTTATACCTTACCATATCCTTAAGTGTCCGGTTTCGTCTCTCAGCTACACCATTCATGCTAGGTGAACCTGGCATGGTATATTGAGGGACTATCCTGCATTCCTCTAGGAATTTAGCAAAAGGTCCTGGACGTTATTGACCTGATCCGTCATATCTACCATAGTATTCACCACCACAGTCAGATCTGACGGCCTTAATTCTTTTGCTGAGTTGAAGTTCAACCTCAGCCTTGTATGACTAGAACACGTCCAAAGTCTATGACTTCTCATAGACACACTTATCTGAGTAGTGGCACCTGAATCAATCCACCAAGTGTGTCTTGGCATTGAAGTTAAATTAACTTTAGAATAAACCAAATTGAGAAGCTTACCTTCTTTGCATGCCAAGCATGATACTTGGTGCAGACCTTCTTCATGTGTCCAGGTTTACCACAAAAGAAACAACTATGATCACCATCATTTTTATCCTTATGTTGTTTCTTTTGTACTGGACCTTTAGCAGCTTCATTACTCTTTCTTTTCTTCTTCTTGTCCTTAGAGGTGGTAGCCAAGTGAGTACTTTTAGTCTTCTCTTGCTTCAGTCTTTCTTCCTCTTGCACACAATAAGAAATTAACTCATTAAGAGTCTATTTCTCTTTCTGGCAATTATAACTGATCTTAAATTCGCTGAATTGTGCAGGAAGAGAAATCAAGACAAGATGCACTAGAAGGTCCTCAGAAATTTCCAGATCTAGTGTCTTTAATCTTGAAGCAAGATGAGACATCTGCATGATATACTCCTTTATATTTCCTTTTGCTTTGTACCTCATTGAAATCAAGCTCGCCAAAAGCGTGCTTGTTTTAGCTTTATAATTCTTTGCAAAGCATTTCTCTATGGCCTCAAGGAAACCCTTGGCTGTAGTGACCTCATCAGGCAAAGTGCCTCTGAAGACTTCTGGAATGCCCCTATTAATGATCATCAGACTAATACGGTTAGAACGATTCCATCTTTCAAGTTATCCTCAATGGAACTAGAATCTGTTATTGTGGGACGTTCAACCCTTATGGCTAAGTCCAGATCAAGGCAACCGAGAACGATCAACACATTCTCTTTTCAGTCCTTGAAGTTAGTCCCATTCAACATAGGAATGGAATTAACACTAGCAGATATTGATGAAGATGATGCAGTAGTTGAACAAAGAACAAAATCACATATTCACATAAGAATTCACATAAAACAACTAATAAAATTCAAACTATGGTTAATCCCATCACAAGAAACCTGTAACAACATTAATATTTAGTCTTTGGACATAAATATTAACTTGTAAGTAGTATTCTTGGTGTAGTGATCAAATATTGACAATAAATCATGTCAAATAATAAGCTAATCTTTGGATCCACTTATTATTCACATACCAAAAATAACCATACAATTGTTACATATTTATCACCATAGGTATGAATTAAATTCTGCCAAATATTAAGCTTCATTTGGGCCGATTAATATTCGCATAAATTAAATTCACACAACCATCTTAATATCACAAATTAATTAACATCCATAAAAGAGGCTACTTTGGTAGCTTATTGGTTCAATTAATTAATTTGATGATATTAATAATCCAAAAACATAGTTTGAATTTTAAAGTTGCACCAAAAATTGACCCAAAAAAAAAGTCCAAAAAAAGTCAATGGTCAAAGTCAACAAACAAAGTCAACGTTGATCGTTGACCATTGACCATAACTGTAGTCAATAGTGGACCGGGTCAGGTTGACCCAACCCGGTCCTTACCAGGCGCCCCCTTTTTTTTTTTTTTTAATCCGGGTCTCCTAGGGGTTGAGCCCCTAGGATTTGGCTGGTTACGGGCCCAATACATCCAGGCCCGTGACCAACCCATCCTGGTCCGCTGCTTTTTTTTTTTTTTTGTATTCTCTGGTCACCCAGGGGTTGAGCCCTTGGGTTTGACTTGGTCACGGGCCAATTGGGCCCATGACAACAGACTAAAATCTGGGCTAAAGCCTAGATTTTCTATTACACCCAGGGGTCACGACCCCCCCTGGGAACGTTAGCCAACCGCCACGGAGACATGGCCTCGTCGGCAGGGGGTCTTTTCACCGACGAGACTCCATTACCTCACCCAGAGGGCTCCGGCGCCGACGGCGGAACAGTAGGCAGCTGGCGAAGACCCAAGAACAGTTCCCTCCTCTCCCTTTGGCAAAATCAAACAGCGCCGGTCGAACAGCGGCCTTTGGCCGCTGTTTCCACTCCTTCGCCGCCGCTAGAGGCCGTGGCTGTCCTTCTTTGGTGCCGCCTTAGAGACTCGGGCAGATTTCCCTGCCGGCGGCAGTGAGATTACCGCCGGTCAACCCACGGGTTACTAAACCCATATTAAACAATTCCTTCGTGAATCTGGAATGCATTTAATGCATTCAAACCCTTTTTTTTTTTAAGTTATACGACAACAGCCACATCTCAATTAATGTTTTAATGGCAGCGATCATAAATGCAAACGGCAGCAACATGGAAAGGCCCAATAATTGATTCAAGAAACAGTATGCATTCATTAAATGCCACTTCGAAAACCGAAAATCAAACATACTAAATTCATACGAAACACACAGATATGCATATGCATGAGTGCAGTAACGTAATTCAATCTTTAATTCAACTAAAGTTTTGAGAAAAATTTTCTCAATAATTCAACATGAAACCCGCTTTGATACCACTTGATAGATTGGATTGAACCAAAATTCCTACAGGATCGTTCATGTCAAATTATTGAGAAGAATAGTTCTGAATTGCGGAAGCATACCTGGATTCATGATCACTGAATAAACTTGGATTATCGCCTTCTAATTCAATACGTATCCCTTTGAAACTTCAAGGAAGATGGGATTTCCAAAAGAAGCAGGATGCCTGTAATTTTCTGAATGAATAATACATATGAATTGGGGACCATAACCAGAATAAATAACTTTTGTTATTTTAGTGTATTTTTAGTTTCGTCCATCATAAAATCTGGAAATTACAAATTGGTATCTACACATATAATATTTATAAAAATAACCCATACATTATTTAATACCCAATAAAGCCTTTTAACTTCATCTTAATTATATCACTTTAATTTAGGCTTTACTTTAAGATAGCATTAAATAACACATTTAATTACATATGTGTACCCACATGAAAAAATTATTTTCTAACACCCCAACCTCAACATCGAACACTAAAAAGGCTAGGGATGAAACTGTCGGTAGTACTTTATTAGCCGAAAGTCTTTAGGCATTTATTTATTTATTCATTCTTGACATAAGAAGTTTTTGGACTTTCGGAGGATAACATGTTAATACATACCACTCTAGAACTGGATAGAGTTCTAAGCTTTCAGGGCGGCCAGAAGACTTTCGCTGCATGTGCGAGGACAGGAGTCGAGCTCATCAGAGCAGTGACAAAATGTTGGATAGTGCAAGGCACATCTGCAGCTAACGCAGCCAGGAATACAGGCAGTCGTAGTCCAGTCCAGGCAGATGCAATGTCGTCCACGCACAGCACACTTGCAGTCGTCGCAGCACTCAAGATCTGGATCAGCTGTTTAATAATACATTTTAGTTGCAATTATTACCCTTTGTTAAGTTAGAGCAAAATAAGATCAGTATTCTGATAGTTTAAGGAGCAAAAACAATACTTCCAACGATATAGACTCGCAACAGATCGAAAGACATGCACTGAGACGTTATTAAGAAAATCTACTCTAGCATTGGCTATTGTGGCCACGGTCAGCAGCAATAGTACCACGAGAAACTTGTTTAAGGCCATATCGATCTTAGGTAGGCGGGATATTATTGAATCTTAGGATTTCCTCAAGCACTCTAGGATGAATATAATGGGAAAAATGAGAGCTTCATAGGATGTATAAATAGACGCATAGGGGGCAAAGGACATGAGAAAAAATTATTTGCATTCAACGCTTTTTAACTTTTTTACAAGTTAATTTTCAATAAATTGAGGAAAGGATACAACTAGTCTCAATGCGCTAAAAAACATACCAACTAGGTTAGCACCTTCTAGAGTGCCTATCCTATATTAAGCCTCCTCATCCAATATTGTTGCTAGAAAAAAAAATACAAAAGTTTAACAAAAAGAAAAGAAATAAACCCAAAGGGTAGAAGGAGAAAAATAATAATAAAGAAACGTAAAGCGGAGAACTAAACTCAAAGGATAAAGCCTAAACTCTAATCCTGAGAAATACTCCAAACATGCTTCATTAAAAACCTTCTAATCAAAACCCAAAGTGAAAAAGACTAGAAGGGACAAAGAGTACATATTTACTCAAAGAGTTGACTAATTATAAATTTTAAATCCAGAATGACCCTCCATGTCTCCATTAACACCCGAAGCGCAAGAATCTAGATTGTGAATCACCAAGAAAAAATGATCAAAGAAATACATGATTTCCTTCTCTAAAGATATAAGAAACCCGATATGAAATTTTCTCCAGATAAGATAGGTCATGGATCCCCTTAAATTGAAAACACGTTGCCATTAATCTTTTTTTCAATAAATTTTAATAAAAAAAATTTAATAATATCAAACACATGTAGAGGGTTTGATATAGAACTATAATTAAGGGTTAAAGGAAGACTTCTAAATGTTATATAGAGTCTTGAAAGAGAGAAATCCCAGCTGTTTCTTTTGTATGTGCGACTTTTTAAGTTAATATATATATTTTCCATCCGAAACCAATTTGTGAGCTTTTAAATTTATGGTCAGATTCTACGGACTTCTGGATTGAGATTTGAAATTTATTAAAAAATAAACATTTAAATTGACATAGTATAACATAATATAATTTACTGAAATCAAATGCATTACAACACGACGTATTACGTGTTAGGTTAGATAAATTAGCTCTTTCTTTGCCTAGTAAGGTTTCACGCATTGTAAAAAAAAAAACAAATGGATGACGAAATGAGTACGGCTGAGCTTCTCTTTCTAGTTGACAAAACAAATGAAATCTATAAAATTTTAAAAACTCACCGTTGCTTTAGGTGTACACTGTGAGTTTATATATTCATTAAAACAAATTATATCTATAAATTATTGATAAGTTAGTTTTAGGCTAATTATGTTCTTTTATCGGTTTTGAAGGAAAATGATACATAATGGCAAAGTGTAGGGTAAAGCGGACCAAAAATAAGCAAAAGTAGACTCGGGATGAAATGGAGCCTAGACTCCAACTATTAGGCACCTAGGCGCTGCTACAGATGAAGTTTCACACAGAAAACCCAAGAGCATAACGCATAGGCATCACAATTTGGGTGCCTAGGTGCCATTTAAAAACCAATGTAGCGCCTAGGCGTTACAATCTTGGTACCTAGGCGCTACAGAGAGGGCGCCTAGGTGCCATTTCAAAAAAATCCACGGGCTCTTGTAGCGCCTAGGCTTTACAATCTTGGAGCCTAGGCGCTATAATGAAGCCTAGGCGCCAGAAAATCGAGCCTAAGCGCCATTGCGAACCCAATTCAAATTTTAGTGTAATTTCATTTCAAAATCATCTTTTCAAACCCTAGCCTATAAATAGAACATTATGAAGGGTTGAAGCACGAACTTTAACAGGGAAAACTTATAGACAAGAGAGGAGAACTCACTACTTTGGAGAAGAAGAACGGTGCAATCCGAAGACAGAAATCATCTTCACATCCAAACACAGTTCTTTTCCTTCACTCATCATGTTTAAGACATTATTTAGGATTGTTTTTGATTTCATTTGGAGCTAATTCCCCTTTTTTTGAGGCTATGATATAGCCGGATTATGAATGTTTACTTTTATTTAATTTAATCAATTCGATGTCTATTCATTATCTATGTTGAGTGTTTCATTTAATCTTAATGCTTGTAAAAGTTTGCGCACCTTTTGTATGATTTGTGATTTAATTTGAGGCTGAGAAGCGATAACTAAATTAGACCATGATTAATGCCATGAGATCATAATAGGATAGAGATATCTATGAGACTTGTGTAACACTATGAATTTCTTGTTCTTAATGAATCTTGGTAAGTTTAGAGTTTTCACAGAGATGTAGGAAATTTGCTAACTAGGATAAATTATTAATGCTTGAAAAAAATTAATGAATACCTAAGAGAAATTCGTTATCGACATAGGTTGATTAAATTAGATAATTTGAATAGGATTAATTTAGGTGAAATCGGATGCCCTAGTTTTTTATTTATTTAGGTTTTGATGACCTAGTTTTTTATTTATTTAGGTTTTCACCTATATTCTTTTTTTTTGTTATTTTTCTATTTGATTGTTCAAATAATTTTAGAGTTAACCAATTTCGATACTTAGCTAGATTAACGCAATCCTCGTGGGAACGATCTCTACTCACTTTTTATTATTTGTCTATGATTCTATGCACTTGTAGATTTTTGGCAACAATTATATAAGATATTTAGTTTAGATTCACTGATTACAAAAGCTTAGGAGATACTCAATCTATAATTTAATCTGTACATATCAGATTGAGAATGATAAGACCATGAAAATGCAAATTTCTTAAGGTTAAATATCATTATTTTGCATTTATATTTCTCGATAAATCTTCTAATTAATAGTATTTTTGTGTTAATTAGTATATTTGTGTCCTAGTATATAAATGAGTCTAATAATATGTTTTTAGTGTGTTTTTATGTTTAATAATATTTTTAGAAATTTTTAGTGGTTTGTAAATAATCAAAACCGTAAAAATAATGTTGTGTGATTTTATTTTGAGTATTAAAATGTTTATAAATAAAATTTTACTTTGTAAATATGTTTTATAATATTTTTAATAATTTCTAAAAATATTTTTGAATCTTAAATAATATATCTGTTAAGGTTTGATAATTTTAGAAGTTTTTTACTTATTTTTAGTATGTTTTGTGTGTTTATTATAAAATAAATATTTTTAAAATCATTGTGAATATTTTGTTTGTAAAATAATTAATTTTAATGTGTTTAACTTTAGATTTAAAACCTATAGAAAAAACGGAGCAAAACAACACAAAAACAAAGCAAAAGGGCGCAAAAAGGGTAAAAATGGACCTCAAATTCATAAGAAATCAAAAGAAATTCAAAATTAAAAAGGATTGACGTGTGGTGTGAAGAGAGCTACCCGATCACAATGCCCATTCAATCTCAATCATCCATATGTCAATTGCTTTCCTGAAAAGCACCTTAGATCATGTGCAGCTTTCTCCATGTAAGTGTGCCTCACTAGCTATCAGATGAACTTACCTAGATTGATCCAACAACTACGACTTAGTCTCCGATTCAAAGTCAAAATGGTCTGTTGAACTTCAATCCCTGCCGTCCCTTCAGTCTCAGTCAGCGAAGGGCCTATAGTTGTTCTTTCCATGGGCGCAAAGCGCCAAATTTTAAAGTAAAAAATGCACAATAAAAAGCAAGAATCATGCGAAAAAAATAATAATAGAAAATATATCAGCTATTTTGCTAATAAATGTTAGATGTGTATGTCTAAGGAGTAAAAATGTAATATATTTTTTGAGACATTTTTTTCAATAAGGAACTCATTCATTATTTATATACCAAATCTTGTCCTTTTTACGTTCATATTTGTTGAATGTATGTTAAGCAAACAATAGTCTAAGACTATCGGTCTAAACCTTTAATAATTACGCATATGATAGACAGATTATGTGGAAGACACTTAAGATGACGAGCTAAATCATAAGATTCGTAACAGAGAGAATAAAGTTGGGCACTTTATTTATGTAAAGATTGTTATGTTGTCTATATCTCTATTGGGAGATGGTTTGTCTTGACCATCGGAGATAGACTCCATGAATAGAAACATTGGCACGTTATCATAGGTGACGATGTGTTAGATTAGGACATAAAGGGAATTGATTTGGATTAATAATTCTGTCTCAGCAAATTGATTCACTTTAGACAATCATTTGTATTGTATCTTAATCTTGAGATGAATAATGGGCCTGTTGTCTTGACTTGTGTCTTTTAATATACCAAAGGGTGACATCCACATTTTAATAGTGGTATGCATATTGGTACGTTGGAGACATGACTCTTGATAGCATAGACTTGTTATTCATAGATATAAAATCCATAGCTTCTCTTTAGGAGTAGTGATATCCTCTTATATGCGTTATCCTATAATTGAAAAACTAGAGCGCTCAGCCATTTATATACATAGGTGTAACTAAATAGTATACTATTTTTGAATGTTAAGTTTTCCGATGGTGAGATAATATAACATAAGATAAAAATAATCGAGAAGGTAAGACAGAACTTGTCCTTAAGCTATTTATGGATAATCCTATGGGGATACGATACACTATGATATGCATGGAGACTTAGCTACACGGGCTTCGTAATTCTATATAGTTTGAGAATGCACCTTTAAGCTTTTAGTGGAGTAGCGTTGGAGTTGATAATTATGAAATGTATATCTAGGATATTGGGTTTCATAATTATCGAAAGCTTGAACTATATAGGTCCATTTGATCCCCTTTGCTAGCTCACAAAATCCTGTAACGATATAGCATGCTTTTCCAGTAATTGGTGACTTATGTCAGATTTATTAGGTTGGTTGAAATTTAGAAGAATCAAATAATTCATGTCTGTTTATTGGTTGAATTAATTTTGAATTAATTTTGTGACAAAATTAATTTAAGATAAACTTGTTAAATTATTGGGATCAGATAATTCTTGTATGTTTATCAGTTGATTTAATTTTGAATAAATTAAATTAAGATAAACTTGTAGAATTATTAGGAATTCATTTATTTTCCTAGGGATTATCTAGATAAAGTTGTTTTAATTAGATAACTTTGCTATTGGGTTATTTAAATTAAAACTGAGACTTTATCCTATTGAATCTCATGTGGAAAATAAAAGATTCGTTGAGATTTTTATTGACAGTTTGGCATGCTGATCCTTAGGTTCGGCTTGTCGATGGGGCAAGTTTGGCATGTTTATTAGACAGATCAGCATGCAGATCACGCGATAAAAAGATCATGCATGTCCACTTGGATTTCATCATATTTTGATTTGAATTTGATTTTGATTCGAATTGTAAGGCATTATATGATAAGGATTGACTCCTGGACCCAATCTTTATAAAAAAACAGTGAGTCTTATTATTATTTAGATCCATTGAGAGATTAAGAGTGATACTCTGCAAGTGAGATTCTGAAACTACTTGAGAGCTCTTGTTCATAAATCACGAATACTAGCTTTGGGTTCTCTCAATTGGTTGGAAGGAGAGTCACTTGGTGGAAGAGCTGTATGTGTGAGCCCACACTCACTCCGTGTAACGCCCCTCTTCCGGACGTCACAGATATCGTTACATTCATTCGTTAAAACTGAAGCAAACTATTGTAATTGATAATGTATATTTGGAATTATAGTTTGGAAAAGCATTCTCAGGATCTTAGCATACATGTTTTTTTATAGAAATATACAAATACAATTTATAAGAAATCATAATCTTTCTTAATTAAAAACAATTTGTTTTTCCATAGACGTTGTATAAATAGTTTGCTAATATCATTTAAAATTTAAATGACCTTTGAAAACAAAAGATAAACTTTTTCAAACATGTCTCGACCGGAAGGCCGAACTTTCAACTTCGGCAGGCCGAACTTAACCGGCAGGCCGAAGGTCACCCATCGGCAGGCCGTCCGAGACCTTGCAAAATGGGGTTTTCAAAATTCACAAGATCGGCAGGCCGATGCTTGACAACCGGTAGGCCGATTGAAAAACTTCGACAGTCCGACCAATATGGTCGGCAGGCCGAACCCTTTTAAAAAAAAAATGATAACAAGATTAAAAACTTCAAATGCAGAAGAAAACTTTATAAAATAATAAAACACATTCACGAAATTTATAAAAATTGTACTGAAATTATAAACATACCCATAAAGTTATAAACATAATTAACAATTTAAAATCATAACTTATTCCTTCAAAACTTCTTTCCTTGGCGTTCTTCCATTTGCAACCATCTTCCTTAGCTCAAACGCCCATCATAGTGTCCCCCGCCTATTCCATAACTTTCTTACCCTTATCTGCAACATGATGAAAAACTTAAATAAGCTTATGCTTAGTAAGTACATGGTAATTCTCACAATTTAAAACATTTCATAAACATCATCATCATCAACTTTAAAACATTTCATGAACCTCATCATTATCATCATCATCATCATCATCATCATCATCATGATAATAGTGCACTAGGCACATTTTCATAGGAACATATCTTTCATTACATCATTCATATTAAAACATATCCATTTTATCTTTAGGGGCCCAAGTGTTGCACCATAATATCATCATCATAGGCGCGCCGTCATGAGAGGAGAGGGGTTGCAAAGCCCAAACCAAACATGACATGTCCAACCTTTGGGACATCATAAACATAAACATAAACATTGGGTGTGCAACACTTATTTAGGTGATACATATATACATACTTATACTTTCATACTTTGAAAAACATTATCATGAAAA
>CAMOHE010055049.1:0-15993 GCA_946598075.1 Artocarpus hirsutus
TGCATATGTGAAATTATGTGGCATTATGTCAATATATTTCATTATGAAATTGTGCAATTATATATTTCAATATTTCATTATGTAGAATTATGTCGATATATGAAATTGTGCATATGTGAAGCTGACAAGTAATTGTGCAATTTGTCGTTAATATGTCAATATATCGCACATGTGAAATTATATATTGAATTGTGAGTATGTGTAAACTTCTGATTATGTGTAATTATGTGAAATTGTATGAATATGTGAAAAGTGTCGTTGAAATTATGCAATTGTGAATCTATTAAGATTTGATAACATGAAATTATGTCAATATATAAGCTTCTGAATATGTGAAGATGGAAAGTAATTGTGCAATTCGTGGTGAATATATCAATATGTCTATTAGAGGAAAATTATGTGAAATTGTGGAATTCATGATATTAGAACAATGTGAATATGTATAGTTTGTGATTAATATTAGTATGTATATGTTAGTTTTTGAATACGTTGCATAGGTACAATGTCTCGCGAATTCGATAGTGACTAGTACGAGAAGGAGTATGAAGGCTGCACTTCATCTGCAACACAATATAGCAAGGGAAACCAATGCAGTAAGCCACGAAAGCGAACCAAATTTGATCCAAAAGTAGACTTTGACCGAAGGGCAACATTAAAAAAAAAATTCATCGGATGAGGAAGAAAGGTTTAAGAATTGAAGTGACTTTTGATTCAAAAGGCCAACCGAAAGGCGCACCCGGTCATGAGTTAAGCAGTTGGATCGGAGTCCTTAGTCGAGAGCACGTTCCAATATGGACAAAAGATTGGAGGTCTAAGGATTTAGATAAAGTAAAAGATGTTATTTGGAGAGAGATATACGAAGCTTTCATAGTTGAGGATTGGTATAGGAAAAGGGCTTTAAAGGTTTGCGGCGAATTACCAAAGGGGTTCAGATCCAACCTCTACGTTACCTTCATACACCCATACATTTCCATTCCGGAGGAGGATGTAAATATATATAAATGGCCTCCTACGGTAGCACACTACTACCCCTCCATAAACGATGAAGATTGGAAAGCTTTTGTGATGTATCGACGATCTAGTGATTTCCAACTGCTATCATCAAATGCAAGGAAAATAAGAGCAAAAAATGAATATTGTTCTATGGTTGGCCGAGTGGGATATAGAGAGCTCGAGCAATCCATGGTACGTTACTAATTAACTCAAACTACATATATCAATTATTGCTACATTACTATTTTGCTAACATAGCATAACACAGTTTGCAAAGACAGGTGTGCAACCTACACGGGAGGAGTTGTGGGTAAAATCACGTCAAGGTCCCGATGGCCAGTTTAAAAATCCAAAAGTAGCAGAGATTTCCAACTTGATTGTAAGTCTACTAAATATGAACAATTAATCTTCTATTTTACTACATGCGGATGAAGGGTTCCTTGAATAACATGGTTGTATTGTTCTTGTACAGGATGAATACAAAGTCAAGGGAGCTTCCAATCGGTCGGTAATGATGACATTTTGACAAGGGCACTAGAGAAACCTGAACGTTCAGGACGTGTTCGTGGTCAATCAAAGTTTGTGAAGCAGTCTCAATACTTCGACCTCCAACTAGGATCGTCAAAATTGAATTCTCAAATGTCGAAGATGCAAATGGAGATTGCAGAACTCCGAAGTCTTGTGACTGAGCTAATTTCCCAAGGACGTGCTAAGTCGACGGATGATAGCATCTCACAACGCAACAGCTTCAAAGCTAGTTGTAACCCTCCCAAAACTATAGCAGAAGCTGTAAAAGCTCCAAGAGCTCCAGAAGGTCCAGAAGCCCCAGAAGTCCAATTGTCACCTCCTCGTCAAGGGCCCGAACAATGTAGGCTCTTTGTTGAGGATAGAGTTAATGGTGGGTGTACATTTGTTGTACTTGGGATGGTGTGGATGCAAAGCCTTCCAACTGATACAGTTCATGGACGACTACTAGAGGAAGAGAACATGCGTATCAGCATCACTACCAACAGAGTTAGAACAGCTGAATTGCCTGTTCCAACACTTGAGGCAACAACTGTGGGTGAAGCAGCAAGAAGCTTTGTCGCATGGCTGAAGAGATTAGTTGAAGTCATCACATTGACAAAGACGAGTCAAGCACCTAGCCATGTTCCCAAAGATCTAAGTGGAAAGAAACGTCAAAAAAAGAAAAGCTCTCTAAAAGTAAAAGAATCACAACCTGAGGTTCA
This sequence comes from Artocarpus hirsutus, assembly GCA_946598075.1. Classification (NCBI taxonomy): domain Eukaryota; kingdom Viridiplantae; phylum Streptophyta; class Magnoliopsida; order Rosales; family Moraceae; genus Artocarpus; species Artocarpus hirsutus. The sequence continues at coordinate 2,223 of CAMOHE010055049.1, forward strand.
ACAACGCCAAGGACAAACTGTTGCTAATGAGCATCTGCGTGCATTTAACTTCACTTCAGTACCTCAAGAATTTATGCAGTTAGCTCTATACGCACATTCTTTCATGCGCGATGGGTCGACCATTCAGTGCCCGATACCGGTAAATGTCACTGGCAATGATTTCCCTATCTATTTGGGGTATGAAGACGTTTACAACTTCATCAACTTCAAAGAAATTGGGGCAAACTGTATCCTCGTATACCTCAGGTGATAACTCCAGCCCTATTTAAGTATTTTAAATTTATATGTAGAGTTGTAAGGTGTTTTAAAAGAATTCACTGTAATATTTTTTATTGTAGTTTTTTGGTAGAATATTGCGAACTTCAAGGCATGGCGCAAAATTTCGGCTTCATATCTCCGGCCATTGTTTCAAGTGCTGCAAGAGACCTATAGAGTGATCATAGAGAGCGTGCCACATCACTCCTCCACCTATTAACTGAAGCACCGAGGGGGAAATTATTCTTCCTGCCATACAACGTTGGACAACATTGGATGTTAGGACTTATATTGCCATGGGAGGACCAAATATATTGGTTTGACCCCCTCAGACACCCACCACTTGAGGATTTCTTTTCAGTCACAAGATTGTAAGTATTAATATTGTCTTACAAAATTAATTGTTTTTGAGTCTCACGTAATTGTATCGTCTATTAATTTATTAATTATTTAAACATGATACATTATTAGGGCGCTTAACGATTGGAAGCTTCAAGCGGGAACCGGTGTCACAAACCTACCAAACAGAACGTTATATTCTAAACGTAAGTGCCCAAGACAACAAGGAAACATAGAATGTGGTTTTTTTATTTACATTTCATGCGGGATATAATTACAAGTGATATACAAGCCTTAGGAAAAAAAGAATTTTATATACATACAGATATACATGAAGTTAGATTAGAGTGGGTACAATTTGTAAATAGGTTTGTGCTTTTTAGATAGGTACACATCATAGTAGATTAACAAAGTGCTCAAAATAGCTCAAATGTAAAATGATCTTGTAAATACAAATTAATTTTTAATATAGAACAATTATTGTATGTAATTCGGGCCTTGATGTAATGGATAAAATACGGGACTAGCCATCCCGTGGGAAATTGAAATTATGGGAGAATTTTTTTTTGGAAAATACCAAATTTCCATGACAGTTTTTGACCAAAACTGTCGTGGAAGCTCCACCTTCCACGATGGTTTCTCACCAAAACCGTCGTGGAAGGCTGAGCTTCCACGACGGTTTTGGATAGAAACCGTCGTGGAAGGTGGAGCTTCCATGACGGTTTTGGTAATTAAGTAAAGATTTAGTTAAAAATAGTGTTTTAAAATTAAATTTATAAATAAAAATGAGAAAATTTTAAAATCGTTCGAATAGAATAAATTAAAGAAATAAAATAAACCATCATAATAATTAAGCAAATAAAAGGACATTAAAAATATTTAAATATGGGGTGGAACGAGTATGGGTTCCACTGGCCCACATATTGTGCACACACATGTAGTACTAACAATATTACTATACAACCACAGTCCAAAATAAATAAAAAGATAAGAGTTTACATGCCTTACTTGCTCTAGTACAACCTACCCAAATCTCTTACTGATTGTAAGTCCGGTCAGCAGACTCTTCTCCGATCCTAAGTTGATATCCACCTAGGGGTGAGATTTTAAAACAATAAAAACGTGAGCGAAAGGCTTAGTAGGACTATTTCTTAAAATAAGCAGATAAATACTCTAATACAACTTTCTTAATAAATAAATAATTAAATAAATCAAATAAGTATTTTCATTTACTAAAACTTCATTGAAAACAATTTGTCGAGAGTACCTTTTTAATTCTCTCAGGCAAACCAAATATTTACCACCGAAGTGGCCCAGTTAGGTTTCGGGACCTGCCCCCAAGGTCGTTCACTACACGACCCGATCTCTGATATGGCATCATGCCCATATTGTTGGGTTTTGTTGGATTTTGTGATTCAAATACGCAGCGAAAAATTAAAAATTAATTTCCACAAAACCCTCGCAAGATCCATGCAATTCCATTAAATTGATAAGAAAGTCATGAAATCTTACCAGGATGACAAAACGGGAAAGGTTCTAGAAGGGAGAGAGCAGGTTCACTCCGGTGACACCCTAATTCGAGCTTTTAGTAATTAGGATCAGATTCAGACGTTGTTACTTAGAGCAACGTCCTCTACAGGTATCCACACGAACAGACTCTCTCAATAACGAATTGGTGTGCTAGCACCCTCTTTTTGCGTTAAATGACTCTCTCTAATTTTTAGGGTTTTAATGTCTTTGCCCTTTTGAATGAAAGAACACCTTTTCTCTTCTTAATGCGACTAGACACCCTAAAACAGATATATATATATATTGACTTTGAGATAGAGTCAAATTTTAACTATGGTAAACTGTAATTCGAATATGATTCAGAGAATCTAGATAATGCTTGTAATTCGAATATGATTCAAAAAATCTAGATAATATCAGTAATTCAAATATGATTCAGATAATTTAGATAATGCCAGATTCAATAAACCTAGACATATCTAGTACATCGAATCTAGACATTATTAGGTTCATCGAACCTAGACACAGTTACCCCAAAATTTGTTATTGGTCTGTTCTAAGTGTGCGACCCTGTAGGTTCACATAATGTTGGTAGTGGGCTTGAAATTCTATTTCTGGACCACAAATCATAAGTGGCCTCTAGCAAGACATTATGATTACCCAAGTTATGCGAATGTCAATAATCCGACATAACCTAATCCACAATAAGTATTAAAGTCCTTTTGTCTCTAGATAATTTGATTGAACATAAGGCATGGTTTATGTCATCCTTATACTATTTAATCATATTATTTCTCGATCTTAAGTAGACTGATATTGATAACCCTTATCAATTCATTCTAGTATGGCCATGCATTTTTCTTCAGTCTAACTTATCGAGGGGCCCATAGATATCTTTCTCATGATAAATGAGGGACAAATTCCTTTTTAATCATTCACATTCCTCACATGATTCAATTTATATCCAACGACAATATATTCCATCATCCTGTTAAAGATAATATTAGATTGTGTCAAAATATAGAACTTATCATGTAGGAAACCATGATGATTTCAGGTCAGAGGACTAGGATAATACTATTGTGATGAGAATCACTTATGACAATTACCCATGTAGTATTCTCATAGCGAGTCGATCCAATACATCATTTCTCAAATATGTATCTATGAGTTGACTTAGTATCTCATACGCATGTGATATGGACCCACCTAACTCCACCCCAAAAGCTAGCTGGTGAGGGGAGGATTACGAACCCATATTTATAACACCCAAGGCCTCTCTTGCTAACCGATGTGGGATACATCATTCCCGACCCCTTTAGACTGCACGTCCTTGTGCAGGGAACCTTTGTACATGTGCCCACCGACCAATCAAGAGTAGGCTCTGATACCATATGATATGGACCCACCTAACTCCACCCCAAAAGCTAGCTTGTGAGGGGAGGATTGCGAACCCATATTTATAACACCCAAGACCTCTCTTGCTAACCGATGTGGGACACATCAGCATGATTAGTAAAACATAATCATCAGTCAAACTTCATACTAGTCTTCATTCATTATTATCCCAATAATAATGATCGACTAGGGATAATTAAGAATATAATTTAATTTTTACCTAAGAGTTTCACTATCAAGTCACATACTTGATGACCTTAGGCAGAATTAATTTTTCATTAAATAATAATAATAATAATGAAAATGCCTCTTTATTAATAAAATGCAAATGTAATGAAGTCAATATGTGGTCATTATATAATTGGGCTAGGGCACATCACTAACACATATATCTTTCGTTAATTATTAAAATCTCTGTTTACCGAATATAGTCATTTATATTCTTTATGAAGTTCATTATGAACATTTCTCAATCATTTATCGAAAACATTTGATAAAAATCCATTTTTGGCTTAAATCATTTTGAAATAGGGCTACCAAAGAAAATGGTAGAAGTCCTACCTCGATATCCATGTCAGTATCCCATACCGTAATCTTGGTCCGCTATACGTTAGCTCCGTAGATCCATGCACAAATCCTAAATGCATAGTAACTTAGTTCATTAGTACCTAATCCGAGGTATCTTATGTTATCAAATCGTCTCATAGTATCCTAGTGTGCCATTTAGGTTTATAAAATTATTTTATAAAGTTGGAATTTCAATCAGGGTTCAAAACAGTGAAAATGGGTGAAAAATCACAAAATTTGAGTTATGTTCGGTCGGCCTGTCGGTCCCCCTGGTTCGGCCGACCGAACTGCATAGTTCGGCCTGTCGGAAGACCAAGTCCAGTCGATCAAACTTTTCCAGGTTTGGCCTGCCGGTCAGATGAATCCGGCTTGCCGAACACATGAATCCGGCCTACCGAAGATCAAGTTTGACTTGTCGATCTGGAAAATTCTAGAATTTTTCACGCACGGGTTCTCGGCCTCCTGAACCCAAATCTTCAATCCAACCTGTTTTTCTCAATTTTCAGGCATGAGAAATCATCATAATCAATATAAAATCACAGTAGAACACTTTTTAATGGATTAAAACAAGTTTTAAACAAGATTTTTACAAAAATCCAAAAATAGAGAAAATAGAGGAAAAATGAAAAATCTTAATTTCAATCCATTTTTGATCAAATAAAGTTTCAATTCTAGTTATTCTAAGTTTCTCTAACCTAGATTGAAGCTTTTCTAAGCTCAAACGAGCTCAAATATCAAAATACAAGAAAGTTTGAAAAATAGGAAAACTTTTGAATTTTAGAAACTAACGAATCGAAGCTTTAAAACGAGTTTGAAATCATCCAATCGAGTTCCCAAGCCTCCAATCTGCTTACCCGAAGCTTGAAATTGAAATTTGTTTTCAAAATTTTAGAGAGAAATTGAGAGAGAGAGAGAACCGAGAGAGTGAGAGAGGAGAGAGAGTGATGAGCGAGAGAGTGAGGGAAAAGGGAGAGGAAGAGAGAGAAAAGATGAAATAAATAGAGGAAGAGACAGAAAAGTGGTTGCATAAGACTGTGTGTAACTACACACTGTTTTCAAATCAAATTGTTTCATTGAAATTTAAATTAACAATTAAAAACAATTTAGAATAATTAAAAATTATTAAAAGAGTAAAATAACACAAGGTTACTTAATTTTCACAAAATAATCAAATTAAGTTTAAAATACTCGTTATGGCACACTAATTCACCATTTAGCACTCTAATATGATTTAATTAACTTCGGGGTGTTACATGATGCAACCGAGATCTGATCATGGTGGTCACCCCCATGCAGTAGAGTATCTCTGTGACAACGCCTGCATGGGGAAATCTTGTTGGTGATGAGCTTTGAGATGCACATCTAACCATGTCTCCCCCTGCTGCACACTTCGTGGTCTTGTCATGGGAAATCTGACATCATTTAGGGGAAGGAGATATGAGTCTCCACCGAACAAGGAGGGCAACCGAATTAAGGTCGGCTCAAGACAATAGAAGACCTTAGAAAATTGTAGATTGGGCCTATCAATATCTAATAAAAACTAAAAAAAAAATTTTTAACGATGAAATGTTCCGTACATAAATTTTTTCTTTAAGCAAATTTCTCAGTTGTAAAGCTACCTTTCTCTTGAAAACTTTGTAGTAGATGACACATTAAAGAAGTATATATCGCAATTAGAAATGAAACAAAATTAAGATTAACTGAAAAATATGTAATTATTATATATTTTATTCTAAGGATAAAACTATTAAATTAGTAAGGATTATCTTTTTAATATCATGAAACTGATATTTCTTTAATAGGAAAATGAAATATACCTTTCATCAAATAATATACATTTAAACATAAATGTATGTGCATTTACATATAGATGCAAATAGGAATTAATTTTGAAAAAAGGTTGGAGTTTTGCGAAAAACTTGAGAGGAAGCTTTAGAGAAGAAATAAGGAGTTTTGACAATAGTTTTTGAACCAAAAGTCCTTCTCAATAGGGTTTTTAGACTAAAAAAAGTTAATGATATTAAAAGAATTAATAGACTTTTATTGCCAAAATGAACTAAGTTAATGCCATTGAATCAAATACTATAAATAAGATAAATATAACAAACAAGTATATAAACTAAAGTGGGCCTTGGTTCAAGCTGAGGCCTAAGGCTATTGCCTCAGCTACCTTACCCTGAGCTGGCATTGATCGAATTTAATGACATCATTTGTAGTCATTGACTCAAGCCGTATGTCTTAAAGATTATAAAGAAAAGTGATATAGTCAATTAGTCACACTTATGGATTAAAAGTAAACAAAGTGACAAAGAGACATCAGAGTCATTAATGTAGAGGCCAAAGGCAAGAAAGCAAAGAGGAGATGAGAGAGCACAAGGATATAGGCATATGTAGGTTAGGTTATTTTAATCCAAGTTACTATTTATAATAAGAAATTATTAGGATTATAAATCGTGATTATTTATTTATTTTTAGAATGACAATCATTAAATTTTAGAATAAATATATTTTCTTTAAAAAAATATAAAACATGATCAATTAAATTTTTGCATATATCTAGAATATATGTAATTTTTAAAGTATATATAATTAAAATTTGTTTGGTTTGCTTTGTTTTTTAAGGGGTAAAACTATTGAATTTTCAAAGTTTTAAAATACATATAATAGAAATAGGTTTGGTTTGGTTTGATTTGCTTTTTTTTAGGGTATAATCATAATTGGTTTTTCAAATTTTCATAACCAAAACTAACCCAAACTGGTTTAGTTAGTTTGATGCCCATCGCTATCATAAAGGAAGAGAAATTTGATCTCAAGATTTCTATAACAAGGAAAGGGGATCTTTGCAGTACACGAGACATGGCATCTTGATGGCGAGATCTTCATCATCTGGGATGGATATAGGGTTGGGAAGAGTAGCATATGCCCCCATGGCATTTTGTTCTTTCTTGATAGCCCTCCTTTGTTTTCAAATTTTGAAGACAAAATTTCTTAAAGGGGTAGGGTTGTAATATCTAGATAAACTAATAAAGATTCATAAAAAGCCCAAGTCCAAGACGTCATCCTAACTGAGAGACGAGGTCATGAGAGTTTAGCATAAGGTCGAGATTAAACTTGCTAAAGCACAGAGCAAGATAAATGAGTGACTAAATTCAATGAATGCAAATCATGATAGGATCAGGGAAGTTAACCAAATCTCCCCACAATCAAGAAATTAAATTTAAGCACGATTTGAGGAAGAGTCAAGTGCAATGAAAGTAGGCAATCGATTGAGAAATTATGGAAAGAGATAATTCCACATTTAATTATTTATTTTATTTCCTGAAATATCAATACAAAAATTGTAACTATAAATAGAGGTTAAAAACCCTCATAAAAAGGGATCTCTAGACTCTCGTGTATTTAGAAAAACATAGTGAAAATTTTCTCAAAGTTGACGTAGCTCTAAAAGAGTAAACCACTATAATTCCTAGAGTCACTTATTTTTTGGCACTATAATTGCTCATTTCATAAAAATTTTGTGAGTGATCTATGAGAATTATTGTTGACAAATTTTCACCATCAACAGTTATTAGTATTAATTAATTAAAAAATTGTGATTAATTTTCTATTATAATATAATTAAAAATTAACTTTTTGTGTAGAAAATAAATTATTAAAAACTAACATGCCAGTTCTTGTCAGTATTATGTGTCGAATAATTGTAATTGTGTAACAACTTTTGAACAGAAAAATATAGTTTTTTGAATGGACTACTTTACCTATTTTAAACTGGGCTTATTTTAATATATATAATTTACAAAAAGGCCCAACCACATTTATTTTTCTTTTTCCTTTTTCTCTTCTTTTCTTCCTGTTTCTTTCTTTCATGGGAGAATCTCCCTCTTTCTTTCTTTTTTTTTCTCTCTCCTTCTTCCTCAAGCCTCTTTCTCTCTCTCTCTACCCCTTCTCATTCTCACTCCCACAGATTCTCTCTCTTTTATTTTCTTCTTCTTTTTCTTCTTCTTGTTGTTCTTCTTCTTCTCCTTCTTTTTCTTCTTCTTAAAAAATTGCTCAAGCTAGCAAAGAGATGAGGGCTTTTCAAGAATTTCCTTAAGGAGATCCAAATTTGAAGAAGAGATTAGGAGATTAAGAAATTTATTTTAGAAAAATCGTCTTAAAAGGTAGTATTTCTTCTTCTCAAACTTCTTTTTAAAATTTCTTTTTTATGCTTTGAATTTGTGAGTTTTTCCAATTTTATAAAATTGAAATTATGTTTTATTTTATTCCTTGGTAAATCTGTGTTTTATTTATAATTTTTCCTTTTTAATTTCTATGTTTTTCACTTGGTTTAAGTGATGCATGTTGCATTTCCTTGTTGTTAGTTAGTTAACTTTCTTAAATTAAAAGAAACTAAGTTGTAATATTAGCATTGAACATTCAAATTTATCGTAAATGCACACTAGAGAATGAGAATGAAAAGTCCTAATGTCTTGGGATGATTTGTTATAAATTTGAAAACTTAGTTTTTGAATTATAAAGCTTTAAACTCTGATTTTTCACTTGTTCTTGGAAGTGTGTTGAATACAGTTTAAATTCCCATTGAGCTTGTGACATATGATTAGAAATTATTCATGCATGGCAGATGTTTGATGAAATGCTAAAATGAAGAAATCTATGGCACTTAGATTAATAACCCTTACATGACACGAGTTTTGTCACTTGGTTTGATGAACTTATTTAAACCAATTAAGAGCACCATGATGAGATTTATAAGAAGCTACAACTAGAAGTACATGCATGAGGAGTTCATTGGAAGTGTTTGATTTAATGCCTTTAGTCAGAGGAATTTATGCAGATGATGTGAATTACTAAATAAGAGTTCATGTACTAAGGTATGTTGTCCATGAAATTGGGTTTGATATTAGTCATGCCATCATTTTAGAGAGCTAAATTTAATAGGCTTTTGACTAGTGTAGAAAGAATGGAAAAGAAAAGAATGAGAAAATAAAACTATAGAACAATGTTTTGTGGTGGTTTCATAACCTTCTTTGGAGGCTTAGCCTAATTTTCTAATGATTGGAACATAATCTTTAGGCATCTAGAAAAGGTTTTCTTCAATATTCTTGGTGTCCTATTTATTTATTTATTTCAATTTTCCTACCTGTGTTTGCTGTTGACATAAGCTACCCAATAAAGAAGTCTATTGGACCCCTCGAAGATTGTTTGGAGGGCTTATGAACCGTTAAATATTTAAGTAGCTAAGATTGGTAGAGTTGTAGGTTCTATTTAGCATATGATTCGATTTTAAACCATTAAAACTCACCATGTTGTCTCTTACGGAGTTTTTCTTATGAGTTGAACTTAGTTGTAAGCTAGATTTCTACGTTGACTAAGTTTTTGTTTAAAAGGAGTTGTTTCTAGACCATGTTAGCCAAGTATTTTCCTTCCTTAGGTCATATGAATAATGAAATAGTAAACTTTTCTTAATTTTTAGGGTAAGAGATTTATTTGGTGTCAGATATGAGAACCTGACTAATTACTTTCAATTCTAAAAGCTAGATGACAATGATTATGTAAAAACTTATGTGGCTGCCTTGACATAGATTGAAAACTATACTTCCTTGGATAGTTTCTAACCTAGATATTTATACAACCATAAAATAAATGTTTTAAGCTTCATGTAGCTGCAAGAATCATCTTAATCGGATAATCGTAGCTCAAGTTATAAATTCTCAAATTTTAAACTTGTTGTAGGGAATCAATCTATAAAAGAACCAACAGTGATGCCTCTAGTTTAACTCTTATTTTGGGGACCATTATAGGGTCAAAATTAGGCATATGATGGCTCATCAAAAAGTTATAGTTCTTAGCTTCAATTAGGCCCTGATCTTGGAATTTTCAGAGTTATGTAGAATATTATGAATATTCCCATAACTATCATGAAAGCTGTATTTTTCAAGATTTAGTAAAATCAAGAACTGAAACCTTTAATTTTTGATATATGATACTTGTACGTAAACCAATTCTAAAACCTTTTAGAATGTATGAGCTATGACTTGTAGCACTTGGTTTCACCTTGTTTAGGATTACGTGGCCTAAGTTGTGGTCATTTGAAGTTTCACTTAAAAACTTTTCGAATGTTGCATAATTCCCTAGAAAGCTAGGACTTTAAAGTCTTGAGGATTATTTTGAGGAATTTATAGGGTTTGGGTAATGGTGTGTAATGACTCGATGTAAGCCTGTTTGGTGTATTTCCTTAGATGCAAACTTTGTTACTTTTGGTGACTTAGGGAACCCTAAGGAATTGAATCTAAATGCTTGCATGTTTGATATATCATAGTTATGTTTTATTTTGCATAGTTGTTGCATTGGCATATGTATTGCATTTGCATTGGTAATTACACTTAGCTAGATGCTCGACACATGAGACCCTTGAGCGATTAGTTCATGTTATGGTATTCAGGTAAGTCCACACCCTTGAGCTCTCTTACTTAGGTCACGGTATGGTAATTACTATAGGTAATTTAAACCCTATAACAGAGTAAGTATAGAAGGCATAAGTATATCTTCTGTTGATTATGTCAACTTTTTAAATTCTATTATTTACTTTTCATTTTTGTTAGCCATGAGGGTAAGCATCTCATTCTGATCGGACCTATTTCCTACCATCTTGATTGAATTAGGTTGTTAGCCTTGGTAAGGCGCCCATGGTTCGATGAAGTTCATCGTGTTTATTTATATATTGATGTTGGTGAAGTTTATAGAGTTTATTTAATATTGATGTTGGTGTTTGATTCACTATTGTCGAGTTTAGTGATATAAAATGAATCTGATGCCTTCAGAGGAATGGTCAGGTATGAAGACTTTGTAAGAGCTTTAAAATTGGTACAGTAGCTCAAGAATGGGCTCCAAGTTTGGATCTACATACTAGCATGCATATATACACTCTTATGTGTTGTCTTGGTGATCTTGTTGTGTCTTATGTTGCGAAATGTGTACCTTTAAGTCAATGCATGTGGTTGGAGTTGTTTTCTTGTCATACTCCCCTTTTTCCCTTTTAGGATTTTATAGTTTGTGTTAATTGCTAGTAGCGTTCAATTGCTACTTTCAAAGGCTTGAAGTCCGAGATAGCTTATGTACGGTTTTATTGTATTTAACTTTTAATTCTCAGTGTGATATCGTATTTTGTTTATAGAAACTATATTGATACAATAGTGTCACATATCCATATACTTTTAAGATATTTTGTAATTTTGGACTGTTTTTACTATTTCTAATTTAAATACTTCGAAACAAGTATTTTACCTGTTTTTAGTGATAGTGTATTTTTTGGTTTTGGATTAGCAAAATCTATTTTATTTTTTTAGTTTCTTTTATCTACTGATCCCTATTTTGGAGTGTTATAGATTCCATGGAATTGAGCTTGTGTGAGTTTTCAACTAAGTTTTGTTTCACCTGAAAAGTTTTATGTTAGGACATGCGTCATTGAGAATACAAGTTAAATATACGGTGCACTAGAATTGAGGATTTGTCTTGATGTCATTATATTTTTTGTTCTTCCATAATGTTCCTCCATTGTTTTCAATTTCTAAAAGAGGATACGCTATGACATCCAGATAAATTAATTAAAATTATTTAAATTAATCTAGTTGTTAGTGTTAATTAATTGAAACTTTGTAATTAATTTTCAATTATAATATAATTTCTGATTAAATTCTTTTCACATAAAATAAATTATCAATAATTGATTTGTTACTTCTTATCGGTATTATATGGCTTAAAATTGTAATTATGTAAATTTTTTAATAGAAAAATACAGTTTCTAAATACACTACTTCACCTATTTTAAATTATTCTTGTTTTAATATCTGATAATTTACAAAAAGGCCCAAACACATTTATTATTCTTTTTTCTTACTTTATTCTTTTCTTCCCTGTTTCTTTCTTCCATATGAGACTCTCCCTCTTTCTTTCTTTCTTCATTTTCTCTCTCTTTCTCTCTCTCTCTCCTAGCTTTTCCTTAGGCCTCTTTCTCTCTCTCACTCCCACAGATTCTCTCTCCCACTCTCTCTCTTCTTTTTTTCTTCTTCTTTTTCTTCTTATTTCATCGCCCAATGCCCCTCATTCTGTCTCCTTCAAAAAGTGCTCAAGCCAGCAAAGAGATGAGGGCTTCTTAGAAATTTCTTTTAGGTGATCCAAATTTGAAGAAGAGATTAGGAGATTGATAAATTTATTTTAGATAAATCATCTTAAAATATAAGGTTTTCTTTTTTTCACTCTCTTTGAAATTTCTTTTGCATGTTTCAAGTTTGTGAGTTTTTCTAATTTTATAGAACTCAAATTTTGTTTTATTTCATTCCTCGATAAACATGAGCTTTATTTATAATTTTTTCTTTATAATTTGTGTTATTTACTTGGTTTAAGTGATGCATGTTGGTTTTTCTTGTTGTTAGTTTTCTTACATTAAAAGAAATTAAGTTGTAATGTTAGCATTGAACATTCTAATTACGTTGTTAATGCACATGAGAGAATGAGAATGGAAAATCCTAATGTCTTAGGATGATTTGTTATAAATTTGAAAACTTGGGTTTTGAATTATAAAACTTTAAACTCTAATTTTCCACTTGTTTTGGGAAGTGCGTTGAAGATGGTTTAAATTCCTATTTGAGCTTGTGATTTATGATTAGAAATGATTCATGCATGGTAGATATTTGGTAAAATGATAAAATGACAAAATCTATGGCACTTAGATTGACAACCCTTATATGATTTGAGTTTTGTCACTTGGTTTAACGAACTTATTTAAATCAATTAAAAGCACCACGATGAGATCTATATGAAGCTACAACTAGAAGATTCGAATTGTGCTTGATTTAATGCCTTTAGTAAGATGTATTTATATAGATGGTGTGAATTACCAAATAAAAGTTCATGTTCTAAGGTATGTTGTCCATGAAATTGGTTCTGATATTAGTTATGCCATCATTTTAGAGAGTTAGAATTTAATAGGTTTTAGACTAGTGTAGAAAGAAAGGAAAAGAAAAGAAGAAGAGAATAAAACTATAGAACAATGTTTTTTGGTGGTTTGGTTACCTTCTTCAGAGTCGACCCAACTTCCTAGTGATTGGAACATGATCTTTAGGCATTTAAAAGAGGTTTTCTTCAATATTGTTGGTGTTGAATTTATTTAGTTATTTCAATTTTTCTACTTGTGTTTGCTACTGACAAAAGCTACTCAAGAAGAAGTGTATTGGACCCCTTGTAGATTGTTTTGTAACGCCGTCGTTTTCTTCCACAAACACTTATGTTAATCTAACCTTAGAATGTGATATTTTAAGTGTTATTATTAATTTTGTTAAGTAAATTAACTTTTTATTTAGTAATGTTACAGGTGACGGCCATGAAAGATCAATGTGCCACTAGTACAAAATGTGGATTCCACGACGGTTTACAACCGTCGTGGAAAAATTTCACGACGGTCAAAAAACCGTCGTGGAAACCTATGTCATGGAATATGATCGACTTTTTACGACGGTTTTTTACCGTCGTGGAATAGATTAATTTGGCAGGCGAGGAGGGGTGTACTGTAATTTTTCACGACTGTTTTTGTGCAAAACCGTCGTGGTAGCTAAGGCTACCACGACGGTTTTTCAAAAAAACCGTCGTGGTAGCTAGGGCTACCATGACGGTTTTTCACAAAAACCGTCGTGAAAATTTGGTATTT
>CAMOHE010055051.1:1598-49749 GCA_946598075.1 Artocarpus hirsutus
CTAAAATCCGGCCTCCCTCCGCCGCCACCATCTCCACGGTACCGCCATCGCCCCCCCCCCCCCAGCCGGTAAGTTCCCCCTCCCTCTCTCTTTCTCTCCTCCTCCCCCTCGCCCTCACCCCCCTCTCTCTCTCTCCTCCTCCCCCTCCCCCCACTCTTTCTCTCCTCCCCCTCGCCCCCACCACCCCCTGCCCCCCCAAACCCCCCCCCCCCCCTATGCCCTCGCCCCAAGCCCCCCTCCACCCCACCCCCACTTCCCCTTGCCCCCAACCCCCTACCTCAAGAATTTATGCAATTGGCTCTATATGCACATTCTTTCATGCGCGATGGGTCGACCATTCAGTGCCCGATACCGGTAAATGTCACTGGCAATAATTTGCCTATCTATGTAGGGTATAAAGACGTTTATGACTTCATCAACTTTGCAAAAATTAGGGCAAACTATATCCTCGTATTCCTCAGGTGATAACTCCAACCTTATTTTAGTATTTCAAAAATATATGTAGAGTTGTAAGGTGTTTAAAAATAATTGACTGTATTATTTTTTATTGTAGTTTTTTAGCGGAATATTGTGAACTTCAAGGCACGGCGTAAAATTTTGGCTTCATATCTCCGGCCATTGTTTCAAGTGCTGCAAAAGACCTACAAAGTGATTATAGAGAGCGTGCCACATCACTCCTCCACCTATTAGCTCAAGCACTGAGGGGGAAAGTATTCTTTCTTCCATACAATATTGGAGAACATTGGATGTTGGGACTTATTTTTCCATAGGAGGACCAAATATATTGGTTTGACCTCCTCGAACACCCACCACGTGAGGGTTTCGTATCAGTCACAAGATTGTAAGTATTAATATTGTCTTATAAAATTAATTATTTTTAGTCTCACATAATTGTATCATCTATTAATTTATTTATTAGTTAAACATCATACATTGTTAGGGCGCTTAATGATTGAAAGCTTCAAGCAGGAACCGGTGTCACAAACTAATTGAATGGAACGCTATATTCTAAACGTAAGTGTCCAAGACAACAAGGAAACATAGAATGTGGTTTTTTTATTCTATGTTTCATGCGGGATATAATTACAAGTGGTATACAAGCCTTAGAAAAAAAATATTTTTATATACATACGAATATACATGAAGTTAGATTAGAGTGGGTACAATTTGTAAATAGGTATATGCTTTTTAGATAGGTACACGTCATAGCAGATTAACAATGTGCTCAAAATAGCTTAAATGTAAAATGATCTCGTAAATACAATGCAATTTTTAATATACAACAATTATTGTATGCAATTAGGGCCTTGATGTAATGGATAACACATGAGACTGGCCATCCCGTAGGAAATAGAAATTATTAGATATTTTTTTTATCAAAAAATACCAAAATTTCACAACGGTTTTTGATGAAAACCATCATTGAAGGTAGAGCTTCAACGACGGTTTTTGATGAAAATCGTCGTGAAAGATTGAGATTTCACGACGATTTTCATCAAAAACCATAGTGGAATCTCGAGCTTCCACGACGGTTTTTGATGAAAACCATCGTGAAAAATTACACCATCCACCCATCTCCCGCACCAATTCTTCTATTACACGATGATAAAAAACCATCGTGAAAACTCAATTTTGTTCCACGACTAAAGTTTCTACGATGATTTTTTAACCAGTCATGAAATTTTTCCACGATGGTTTATAACTGTCGCGGAATCCACATTTTGTAGTAGTGTCAAGGGCTTCCTATCTAATGGAAGTAGGTGCAAACTTATTGTTATTGAGACATGTTTAATCAAAGAATCAAGTGACACTTGGGTCATAGATTCTAGAGCGACTAATCATGTCTATGTTTCTTTGAAGGGATTTAAGGAAATGAGAAGTTTGCTAGATGAGCACTTCACCCTTCAAATGAGCAATGGATCTTTAGTATTGGTTGAAGCAGTAGGAGATATCCATCTTTACTTTATAATTATAGGACTTTGGTTTTGAAAGATTGTTTTTACGTTCCTAAACTCAAAAAGAATTTAATAGCTATAGCTTGTTTATTTAAAGACTCATACTCAGTATCTTTTAATAATAAAGTAATAATTCGTAAAAAAAATCTTTTATTTGTGATGGATGAATGCAAAACAATCTATATTTTATCAAACCTAAGATGGACTCACTGCTAAACACTAAGGCTAATAATAACTCAGAAAGACTTAAAACTTTTCATTTTGATAAGACTTATCTTTGACATTTGCGATTAGGTCATATTAGCTTAAATAAGATTCAAATGCTGGTAAGGGATGGATCTTTAAGTCACTTAGAGGTAGAATCTATACCACAATGTGAGTCTTGTTTGGAGGACAAAATGACCAAAAGACTATTCGGGTCTAAGAGCAATAAGGCCAAAGGGGTTCTAGAACTTATGCATAATGATGTTTGTGGTACCGTAAACATCATGGTACTTGAAGGATATGAGTACTTTGTCACTTTTATTGATGATTACTTAAGATATGGGTATGTCTACATAATGCATCACAAAAGCAAAATTTTTGACAAGTTCAAGGAGTTTCGGGCTAAAGTGGAGAAGCAATTAGGTAGACCCATAAAAGCACTTCAATCTGATCAAGGTGGAGAATACCTCTCCAATGAGTTCTTGGGACACTTATTAGAGAATGAGATTTTATCTCATTTGATTGCACTAGGCACTCTGTAGTAGAATGGCATATTTGAGAGAAGGAATAGGACTTTGTTTGACATGGTTAGGTCCCTAACAAGTTATTCTACGTTGCCTTTATCCTTTTAGGGATATGCACTAAAAATTGCATGTTACCTTTTGAACGATGTGGCTTAAAAATCGGTTCCTAAATCTCCTCACGAGTTGTGGATGGGTAGGAAGACATCCTTAAATCATATTCGCATATGGGGATGTCCAGCTCATATCCTGTATAAACGAAGTGAACACGTTGGAAGCATGTTTGGAAGTTTGCGTGTTTGCAAAATATTCAAAATGGACTAAAGTTGGTTATTTCTATAACCTGAAAGAAGAAAAAGACATGGTTTCAATGAATACAACATTCCTTGAGGCAAGTTACATGAACAACTTGAAGCCTTGTAGTAAAGTGGTACTTGAATAGTTAGCAAGTGATTTGATCACTCAGGGGTTTCGATTGAAACCAATCCAATCAATGTAGAAAAACCAACCGAATAATAACCTAGGGAGCTTTGGCATAGTGAAAGGATCAGGCGTCAACCTGAGAGGTATATGTTTAATGGTGAAACCTACTTGCTGAATCGGTTGAATATGACAGGGTTCCTTATACTTACACAGAGGCTATGAAAGATGTTGATTCAAAGCTTTGGATAGAAGCTATGAACACTGAGATCAAGAATAATCAAGTCAGGGAACTTATGGATATTCTCAAAGGGGTAAAACCCATAGGGTGTAAGTGGATCTACAAGAGAAAAAGAGGAGCAGATGGAAAAGTTGAAACCTATAAGGCTAGACTGGTAGCTCAGGGATATACATAAAAGGAATGAATCAATTACAACAAAACCTTTTCACCTATAGTTATGCTTAAGTCCATCCACATTCTCTTATCTATAATTGTTGCTTTCGACTACAATATTTCACAAATGGATGTCAAGATAGCTTTTTTGAATGGTTATCTTGATGAGTCCATATATATGATGCAGCCAAATAGGTTCAAGGCAAAGGGTCAAGAGAACAAGGTCTATAAACTGCTAAAGACAATTTATGGACTTAAGCAGATTTCTTATCCTTGAAACATAAGATTTGATCAGGTGATCAAGACTTATGGGTTCAAACAAAATGTGAACAAACCATGTGTTTACAAACACTATAAGGATAGGAAGGTGGTTTTTCTACTACTCTATATAGTTGACATTTTGCTAATTGGTAATGATGTTGAGGCATTATCATCGATTAAATTATGGTTGACCAAGCAGTTTGACATAAAAGAATTGGGTAAAGCTAATTATGTTTTAGGTATCTAGATCTTTCAAGATAGGAAGAATAAAATGATATCTTTTATCCCAAGCTACAAACATAGATAAAATTCTCGAGAAGTATACAATATAGAATTTCAAGAAAGTTAGACAACCATCTTGGTCTGGAATTAATCTTTTTAAGAAAGACTCTCCAAATTATGATGAAGAAAGAGAATAAATGAAGAAGATATCTTACACTTTAGCAGTGGGTATTCTCATGTATGCGATGCTTTGCACACAACCAGATATTTGTTATTTGGTCGGGATAGTATGTCATTTTTAGTCGGATCTAGGACCAAACTACTGGGTTACAGTCAAGCACATTTTTAATACCTAAGAAGGACTAGAGGTTATATGCTAGTGTATTTGGATGAGGATCTGATTCATCTTGGATACCTAATTCAGATTTTCAATCTTGTCTAGATTCGAGAAGATTTACTTTTGGTTCTGTGTTTACTCTGGGTAGAGATGCCATTGTTTGGAGAAGTTTCAAGCAAGATTACACTTCAAATTCAACGATAGAGGCTAAGTATATGGTAGCTAGTGATGCTTCAAAAGTATATGGCTCTACAAGTTCCTTAGGGATCTTGAGGTAGTTTCTGGTATGGATAAGAAATATTGTTGTATTGTGATAACATTGTAGTGATAGCTAATGATAAAAAACCAAGATTTCACAAGAGGAAGCATATTTATTGAAAGTATCATGTGATAAAGAACATCATAGAAATGTGGAAATGTGTTTGATTGCATCTGAGGACATTATGGCCTATCAAGGCTATGGGGGTAAGTAACATATCACATTTACTCAGTGCAAATGGGAGATTGTTAGACATAGTGCCCTAATAAGTAAAATGTTATAATATGTTGTTAGAGATATTTTATCATTAAAGAATTTATTTATTATTCATATACCAAATATTGTCCCCTTTATGTTCATTTCTATTGAATGTATGATACGTAAATAAAAGTCTGAGACTGTTAGTCTAAATTTTTTTAAAAATCACATATATGATGGACAGATTATTCAAAAGACATGAATCTTAAAGGTAATGGTCTAAATGATAAGATCCGCAATTGAGGGAATAAAGTTGGGTACATTATTCATACTAAGACTATTATGTTGTCTACATTTCCAATGAGAGATGGCATGTCTTGGTCATCGGAGTGAGACTCTATGAGTAGAAGCATTGGTACATTGTGATAGGTGATGATATATTGGATTAGGACAAAAAGTTGAATTTATTTGGTTAATAATTATGTTTGTTTAAATCAATTCACTTTAGATAATCATATGTGTTGTGCCTTAATCTTGAAATGACTGATAGGCCCGTATTCTTGACTTATGTCTTTTGATCCACCAAAGGGTGACATCTTGATTTAATGATGGTACACATACTAGTATGTTGGAGACATGACTCTTGATTCATGTATACTTGTTATTCATAGATATGGAATCCATAGCTCTTTTGTAGAGTTAATGATATTCTCTTATATGCATTATCCTGTAATTGGAAGACTAGAGTGCTCAAACATTTGAATACATATATGTAACAAATGGTATACTATTTATGAATAGTAAGTATTTCAATGATGTGATAATGGAACGTAAGATAAAAATAATCGAGAAAGTAAAATAGAATTTATCCTTAAGCTGATTATGAATATCCTATAGGGATGTGACACATTATGATATGTCATAGATGGTTAGCTTGTTGGAGCTTTGTAATTTTATATAGTTTGAGAGTGCAATTCTAAGCTTTTGGTGAAGTAGTACTAGAGCTGATAATTATAACATATGTATTGGGATATTGTATTTTATAATTATAGGAGCTTGATCTATATATATCCATTAGATCCCCTTTGCTAGCTCATAATAATCCTGTAATGATACGTCATGTTTTTCCTATATATTGGTGACTTATGTTAAATTATTAGATTCGCTAAAATTTGGTAATACTAGATTTAATAATTAATTTTAGTTTATCGGTTGAAATAATTTTGTAAATTAATTCAAGATATACCTATTGAATTATTTGGATAATATTTTATTTACTATGGGATTATCTGTATCTGATTATTTTAATCAGATAACTTTTCTATTGGGTTATTTGAATTAAAATTGAGGCTCTATCTAAGATTTTCATGTGAAATAAGATATTTTGAGGATTTTTGGTTACCCCATGGTCGGCAGGTTGATGGGAAACTTCTGTAGGCTAATAGAGTAAGTTTGGCAGGTTGATTTAGCCGATCTCCTAGATCGGCTTGCCGAGCATACGATAATCAGTATACACATTTTGAGGCCTAATTTAATAAGGTTTAACCCTAAATTTGACCACTCTAAATAAGGGGTGAGTTTTCTTTGTTATGTAGATCATTTGAGAAGCATAGAGTGATTATTCTCGTAAGAGAAATTTTGAAACTCCCTGAGAGCTATTGTTCAACCTCAAGAATCTTAGTTCTAGGTCTTCATAAGTGGCTGGAAGGAGATTCATTGAAGGAAAAACTATACGACATGCGACCACCAACCCTCCAATCGTGGATAGAAAATAGTAAAAAAGACTAGTTGGTTGAGGATCTTCTAGAACATTCATTTCTTCACAAATTTGTACTGCTTTTGGAATACAAAAGAGGTTAATAAGATTTGTCATTAGTTTATGCATTTAGCATATCAAACTTATGTTTTAAAAAACACTCTAATTTAAAATATTTAAAATCCTGCTGCGTGTTGTTTTTCAATTATTACTTGATGGGACTTGTGATACTATTGACTAGAAGCATGTTTGAGACCATAGATGGATTTCTTAAACTTGAAAACCATATACTTTGGATCTCTAGGTACAAAGTTTTCTAGATGGACCATATAAATCGTCTCATCAATGTCTCTATTAAGAAATGTTGTCTTAACATCTACATGATGTAGCTCTAAATCAAAATGAGCCATGAGTACCATTAATATCCTAAAAGAGTCTTTTGATGAAACTAAAGGAAAAGTCTCTTTATAATTTATGCCTTCCTTTTGAGTGAAACCTTTGACAACCAGATGAGCTTTATATCTCTTGACACTGCCCTTTGAATCCCTCTTGGTTTTAAATATCGATTTACAACCAATGGGCTTTGCTCCTTTAAGGAACTTGACAAGGTCCCAAATGTCATTGTCTTTCATGGATTTCATCTCGTCTTGCTGGCATTAATCCGTTTCTGAGAGTTTGTACTTTGCAAAGCTTGCTGAAAGTTGATTGGATCATCTTCTATCAGCCTACATCAACTCTACATTCTTGGGGAACGAGGATATAGTCATCTGAAATCACACTTCTATTTCTAATGGATCTCCTTAATGGCACTTCTTGAGATTGTTGAGTTTGCTTTATTGATGTAGCAAGAGGAACCTCATTATTGTCATGTTTTTTAACAACATTAGAAATAAGAGCTTGATCATTATTGTCTTGTACTAGATTTGCATCTTGAACAATGTTAAGAATAAGATCCTTATCATTCTCAATAGCAATATGTTCTTCAAAAATAATATTCTTTACTTTATATTCCCCTTTAAACTCGACAATCTCAAGGAATCTTGCATTTCTCATCTCAAAGTAAGACCTCGTAGTGGGATCATAAAACTTAAAAGCCTAAAGTGTTCAGCATAACTAACAAAGTAGTAGCTAATTGTTCTTGAGTCTAGCTTCTTTTCATTTGGCCTATAAGGCCATGCTTTAAATGGACAGCCCTAAATATGTAAGTCCCTAATGCTAGGCTTCTTTCTAGTCCACAATTCATAAGGGGTTGTGGTTACTGATTTGCTTGGAACCCTATTAAGGATATATGCTATAGTTTTAAGTGCTTCTCCCTAAAGAGATTAGGTAAAGAAGAATGTATAATCATACTTTTCACCATGTCCTTAAGTTTTTTATTTCGTCTTTCAACAACACTATTCATGCTAGGTTTGCTTGGCATTGTGTATTGCGGGATGATTTTGTATTCCTTTAGAAAGATGGCGAAGGTCCTAGATGTTGTTCTCCTGATCCGCCATATCTATCATAGTACTTACAACCATAGTTAGATTTAACATCTTTAATTTCCTTGCCAAGTTAGAGTTCAACTTCAGCTTTAAATGACTTGAATACATCCAAGGATTACGACATCTCATGTATCAAATATAAGTACCTATATCTTGAGTAGTCGTCTATGAACATGATGAAATACTATTAGCCATTCCAAGAAGCTATAGAGAATGGACTACAAATATCAGTATGAACGAGTTCTTAGATGTTTGTCCACCTATCAGCACCTATTTCCTTACATTTGTTTGTTTTCCCTTAATGCAATCAATGCAAACTTGAAAGTCTATCAAATATAGGGGACAAATAATCTTGTCATACATAAGTCTCTGAATTATCTGTTTAGAGATATGACCTAAACTCTTATGCCATAAGGTGATAGAATCCTCCTTTAGTTTTTGTTTTGTACCATGTGTACTAGAATGTAGGATTTCATTATTGGAAGTAACAATATCAAGCACATGAAGATTATCAATTAAAGAACTAGTACCAATAAGCTTTGAATCTTGAAAAAGACTAACTTTATTATTTCCGAAAGAACAAGTATAACTAAATTTGTCCAAACTAGAAATAGAAATTAAGTTTCCTTTACAAGACAGAACAATAAAAGTCTCAATTAAACCCAAATAAACTTCAATCTTTGATAATAATCTAAAGTTTCTTATAGCTTCCACTGGAACTTTCTTGCCATTACCCACAACGATGAATCTTGTAGCATCATTTGACAGTTGACTCCATATGCAATCCTATATAGACATTCTTATGTGAGTAGTAGTAGCAGAATCTACCCACCAAGTATCTTTAGGTATAGAAGTTTACCCTTCTTTGCACGCCAAGTGGCATATTTGAAATGCTCACTTTTCATGTGTCCTCCCTTCTTGCAAAAATAAGAGGCGAATTCCTCATCCTCTTCTTTAGTTTCTTCTACGAAGTTGTTCCATCTGCAACATCCTTAACTCTCTTCTTTTTCTTGTTGTGAGAAGTTGATGTTAAGTGAGTACTTTTAGCCTTAGCTCTCTAAATCCTTTCTTCTTTTTGCACACAATTAGACATGAGCTTATTAAAAGTCCATTTGTCTCTTTGGGTGTAACAACTCACTTTAAATTCATTGAATTATGTTGGAAGAGATATGAGAACAAGGTGCATGAGCAAGTCCTCAGACAACTCTAACTTTAGTGCCTTGAGTTTTCTAAAGAGATTTGGCATCTTCATAGTGTACTCTTTTATGTTCCCCTCTCCTTTATACCTCATGGAAGCAGAAAGGTTACTCATTTCCAACTTTTCATTCTCAAACAAATATTGTTCTATTTCCTTGAGGAACTTTTTAGCATTTATGCTTTCAATAATTAAGCCCCTAAACGCTTCCAAAATGGAACGTTTCATAATCATTAGACTCATGCAATTTGAGTAATCCTAGTTCTCAATTTTACCCTCATTCAAGTTTTCCGGAATGGCAATGGATTGCTCTGTCCTTAACACAAGGTCTAAATCCATACATCTGAGAACAATTTTCACGTTCTCTTTCCAGGCCTTGAAATTTGTCCCATTCAGCATTGGGATAGTATTGACTTGAGCATAAACATTTGTAGTAGTAGTAGAAACTAAATAGAGAACAAAATAAAATAACATACTCACAATTAAAAACATGTCACAAAAAAAGCAAAGTATGACACAATCAAAACAAAATTAGGGGTCCTATCTAATGATGCCTAGCACAATATTGATATCTAGTCTTTGGACAGAGACATCAACTATAAGTGATATTCTTAATGTAAAAATCAAATACAAATAATAAATCCTATCAAACAATAGCTTTTCTTTAGACCGATTATTGTTTACATGGAAAGTTTTATAATTGTTGTATATTTATTACCACAGGTGTGTCTGCTATTTGGTCAAAAGTAACATTCTCTTGGGCCGGTCACAATTTGCATAAATAGCAAACACACAACCATCATGATATTTCTAATTAAATTTATCTTCACAATAGAGATTACTCTGACAACAAGTTGTTTCTATCAATTTAATTAAAAATATAAGACACAACCGATGCAAATTATAATCTTTAATTACAATTAAAACAATTTTCCTAAAATTTCTTTAAGAATTTTTTTAATTATATTTGCATAGTTGCAACAGTGCTATGGCGCCACCCCACGGGCACGACAACCTATGATTTCCGTCAGTAGTGCTACAGCGCACCCCACATGCACTGTAGTACTAAAATCGAGGCATTTTGTCCAACAAGTGCCGTGACACTGAATCGCAATTTTGCAATAAAAAATTGTAAGAAAAATAAAAAAGAAAAGTGTCAAAAATTTTATCTTTCTCACTGCAATTCAATTTCCTAGACGATGATTTTTGTAGGAAGGATGATGGTTCTGATGGATATCATAGATGATGTGTGCACCACCTTTACCAGTGATGCCATGCAAAATGCTACAAAGGGTGCATGCATGCATGGCCGGTGGAGTAACCCTGCCAAGAAACATATTTCTGCCAATAAAATAAAATCGTGAACATCGATTGTGCATTACATTGGCAACCAGCCTTGACCGAGAAAACCAACAGGCTCCAAGGAGTTATAAAAGAAATTAACACAAAATTTTGATAATTTATGAAACTTAAAAGAAAGAGAAAAGAATAAAAATCAATAGTTTTCCCCTAAAGATCCTGATTTTTTTTGAGTATATTAGATTCATACCCAAATATTTTAATTCTGTAAATTAAAAAAAAAAGCAAATAGGCTATATATATATATATATATATATAGACATGTGAGTGCATGTTATAAATCTTCTAGTATATAAATAGTATGACTATGTTTGGTATACCATATTGTATTATATTATATAAGGTGTATAGGATTGTGTTGTATTATCATAATACAATATAGTTTTTAGTGCATAACATATTGTATAAGGGATCAAAATATATTTTTTTAAAGTTTGAGGGTCAAAGTGAAATTTTTCAAAAATTGTGGGATCAAAATATATTTTAAAATTAAAGGGTCAAAACATAAATTTTAGAAAATATGGGTTCAAAAATATAATTTTGAAAAAAAAAATATGAGGGTCAAAATATAATTTTTAAAAATTGAGGTGCTAATATGTAATCTTAGAAAATATAAAATTACCCCTAAATTTTAAAAAATTATAGGTTCCAACCCAATTCAATATTAGATCTAACTTCGATAAAAATTATAGACCAGTATAAAATAATATAATACAATACACCAAAAATTGGCCATATTCTATAATACGACATCGATCATATTAATTTGCTATTTATTTTAATTTATACAATACAATGATCGTATCAAACATCATATTAATGTATTATTATATAATATGGTATTTCAAAATGGTGTAACAAACATAACCTATGTTTTTAGGTTGAAGGATTTGCAGGCATGAGCTTGGCATCCTCAAGTCCTCCAAAGACAAATCCATCTTGTCCACAATATCTGGCCAGTGCCCATACCGCATGTGGGTTGTTGGGCTGAAAATGAAAAAAATACAGGTGAAGCCCAATGTTGATTTGTATTCTTAATGACCAGTTTACTTACCAGTTACTTGTATTGGAAGATAGGAGTCAATTATATATGTTTCGTTGCTCTTCCTTATTCTAAAATGAGAGTAAAATTGGTGGTTCCCATGCAAATTTAGGATTGAAGAATAGACGTGACAATACTATGCTCCTATCAGGATTGGGACACCCAAATTTTATAATAAAATTGAATTACTAATTTATCCATACTTATAAAATTACATTAAAAAATCTGAATAAGCATAATTATAACTTATATTTAATATTTTAATCACAAGCATTATTAAACTAATTATTTATCAAATTTAGTACAATAATAAATGTGTAATTTATCTTTTGTAAAAACATATTATATCCTTGATTGACGCTTTACTTTAATTTCATTCTTTAATTTTATTCAAATTTTAATAATTTATCTTTTTTTTAAAAAAAATTCACTATGTATATTTACTATCCTAATGTTGTATAGTCATTTTAATTAGGATTAACATGTATAGCAAGTCTACAATTTAATTTTAGGTTAATTTCACTTTTAACCCTTAAACTATGCAATGTATTTCATTTTAGTCCTGATCTCGAAAACATAGCAAATTACACCTGTGAATTATCATCTTGTCCCAATTTGACCCTTTCGTCAATAAATTCGTTAAATATTAATAGATTGTAGTGCATGATTCTCACATACTTGTCCAATAAAATGCATTTTAGACAAATGATATTTACAAGTGCTTGGCGCTTGAATTCTATACTTCTTCTTTTAAACCTTAAAAATTACTCTTCCTTAAGTATTTTAATACCACTTCACATGGGGCTAAGCCTCTTTGGTCAGCAAAAATTTTTGCTGTGATTCTCTCTTAACAAGTGCATTGAACTTGCTCAAAAAAAAAAAAAAAAAAAGTAAAGAACTTGCATTGAACTTGCTATTATCATATTGGCGTGAGGAGCATATTATTGTTTTATTTTATATGACTTTGGTCATTTTTTGTTATACCATTAGACAACTTTTTGAAATTATGTTTTCAAGTTTTTTTCTTCTATGTTTATATTTTTATTTTATTTCAGAAGAATATAAACCCAATATATGATGGAAAAAATTAGTAAAACTTCTTTAGAAGAAAAAAAGAAAAAAATTAGCAAAACTTTTACTAAAAAAACTATAAAAAAGTCAAAATTATTAAACTCGTATATTGGAGAAACAAAATTACTAAATTTTGGCTTTAAAATATATGTTAAAAAGATATATAAAGCCAAAAGATCCAAATAGTCATTTCTCACAATAGGTTAAATATTTAACGGATTTAGTAGCGGAAAGCCAAAAATGGGATAGATTACATAGTTTAGGGGTGTGATTTGCTACGTTTAAAAGTTCATTGGCCAAAATACAACAAGTTACACAGTTCAAGGGCTAATTAAAAATATAAAATTTACTTAAAGGACATATGTAAGTAATTTTACAATAATCAAATTACATAAATGGTATTCAGAATGACCAATTTGAATTATGTAACTAAGTAAATAACTTATTTCTTATTCTAATTCCTTTTTTAAGAATCCAAGCTAATCTAAGTCTTGTCATTTCCGATTATGCATATATAAACATACCGTTAGGCTTAGGTATGCTTGTCTGCGTATTGGGCTTGACTTGCCAAAACCGTATGGCATATGCTTGTGCCAGTTCAAGACTTACCTCATGTTTGGTTGAATGATAGGAACTACAAACTCAGTTATGAACAGTATAAAACTTTTACATGCTACAGTTAAAAAAAAAAGAAAAAAAAAGAAGAAGTTATAGTGTAAAGCTCTCACATGCTACAGTAAAAGTGGTTCTAACCACTGGTTCCTACCACCCTTCCAATCACCCTCTTAAAAGTTTGGGCACAATCCCATCTTTTGTCTCATGTTGTGCTCTTGCCTATAACGTACCCGACAAAATAAGTTCAACAATCCCTTGAGTTCTTTTTAAAGACTATTTTCAATAATAAAATTCTCATTCTATTACAACACAATTTAAATTAAATGATACAAACAAAAAATTCAAAGTAAAATAAAATAAATGTTTGTGTAAGACATCTATGTATATCTATTTGATTTTACAAATCTATGAAATGTTAATATACAAGAAAACGATTATTACATTTTCAAACCTAAGATTTGTGCTCCTTGTCCTCGGAGGGACGTGTCGTTCTTAAATATTTTTGATGTCGTGCTGGCCACGTGGTCAAAATATGATCCGAATATGGCCCTTTTCCCACTTGTATTGTGCTTGATCTATATAATACCGAAGTAAATTAATTGGTATACTTTTTTTTAACTACCTCTATTGTATTTTACTATTTTTTATTTATTTAATCCATATCATTTCTCCTAATTCAAAGAACAAAATACCTTTAAATAATCTATATTTGCTTAACTCTGACCCAAAATATTGTAGAACAATAGTGTTTTTATATTCATAGAAAGTGATAAGTTTTAAATTTTCTTATAGAAGTGAAAAAATTGAAAAACAATACTACATAAGTAGTATTTCTCAAATTGACCCGTCTATACCACGTTTAGCTCTGGTCACATGCCATATTAGGCTCAAAAAATTTAGTCAAAATGCCCTTTCCCTCTCTTGTTGTGCTTCGTTTAGACGAAAATAGACGTCCCGACTCAATTCACTTCTCTTTTTTTTTTTTTTTTGTCCCAACTTTGGAGGGAGATTTGGGCCAAGATTACCATTAGACTGTATATAACCATGACATCTCTAACTTTAAATATATTAATTTGTTGTGTTTATATTGAAACATAATTCTGGTTGTCATAACTTTTGCTTAATAAACTGGTCGATAAGAATATTTTCGTGACCGCACTTGAAATTTATTGTGTATTCTACGTAAGGATCCTTTTTAAAACCACATTGATCTCTAAATATGATTCTTCTAACAAATTTTTGAAGTCAAATGACTATTGCAAAAGAAAATTAATATTCAATTCGATAGGAATGTACTGCTATTTTTTCTTGTGGAATTTAAAATTCAATATATATCATGAATGGCGTGTCATGTATTTATGATTTATGATTCCAATTTTACTTGAGCATAATAAATTTAACATTAAATAGAGAAGATAAAAGGAAAAACATATCAAAAGGAGGCCTGGGAAAAAAAAAAAAGGATAATAAATAAGGAGGGAGGGAGAGAGAGAGAGGGGAAAAAGAATTTAAAACAGTATAAAGTTTGGACGGTATAATCGATTTAATTTGAAACAAAAACGGTAACAATTTTTCATTTGCTTTTAGACCAAAAAAAAAAAAACAGTGTCTCCATTTCCGTAAAAAGCACAGAGAAGACCTTAACTGGCGATCAACTTGAATTGAAACAAACGATTAGACCTTTTTTTCTTTGTTCTGATTTATGCTTCTTTTTTTTTTTGATAAGACTGATTTATGCTCTTTTAGTCTTGTATATTAGACAACATATCATAATGGACGTTTGGACCTATATTAACACCCATAATGAATATAAAACAATTAATCAAAGGAATTAAACAAACCCAAAAAAAAAAAAAAAAGAATTTATCACTCTTCCCATTTGATGAACCTCTCACTAACCCAAGCGACCACAATTAATACTAGTCTATCAAATAGAACCGTTGAGTCACTAAGACTATTCCACGTGCAAATTTAACACAGGAGGGACAGAAAAAACAATCAACGGCTATAAATAAAAAAAATAATAATAATAGAAAAAACCGTTACACGTAATTGCCTGTGAAACTCACACGCTATTCTCCCTTCTTTGCAACGGTCTTGATCAAAGCCAGCTAATTTAGCATAATTCCATTTCCATATATATATATATATATACATATATATATATATATATATATATATTGTCTTATTTTGCATTATCTTCTCGGGCATTTCCTTTAGGTCACTTTCTTTCTCCTTAACATAGAAGTATACTCTCTATATATAGACAATAATATATCCCATCTTCTTCTTAGATTGTTTAAACAATACTATATTATCCCATATGGCGTCTCAGAGATTTCTGTTGTTGGTATCATTAGTAGTACTTTCTTCTTGCTTTTTATTCTCTTCTCAAGCTTACAAATTCTACGTTGGTGGAAAAGATGGTTGGGTTTTGAACCCTTCTGAGAACTTCAATCACTGGGCTGAGAGAAACAGATTCCAAGTCAATGACACCCTCTGTAAGTACTTTCTTATAATCTTTCATATATTTATATTATATATAATCAACTGAACTAATATTTCAGGCTTTATATAAAAGAAAAATTGTATTTTTGTTGTCCCTGATGAACCCTTTCGACTATTTTTAGTGTACAGTAAGTGTTCAACATAAAAATTATTTTCCTACTCGCTAGATCAAACCTGAAACCGCTATTATTTTATGAAAACATGCGATTAATTTGTTTATTATTATCATTATCATCATCTTGTTTTGCTTTATTTTCGACATTTTGTGGCTGATTTATTTATTTATTTGTTTTTGGTAAGACTTCAAGTATAAGAAAGGGTCGGACTCAGTGTTGGTGGTGAACAAAAACGACTACTACAACTGTAGCACCAAAAACCCTATTCAGGAACTTGAAGATGGAAATTCCGAGTTCAAATTTGACCGTTCTGGCCCTTTCTTCTTCATCAGTGGCAAAGAAGGAAGCTGTGAGAAAGGACAGAAGCTCATCGTCGTCGTTTTGGCCGTCAGACCGAAACCAAATACTCCTCCGGCGACTTCTCCTGCCGCCGGAGCTAATCCTCCGGTGACTTCTCCGGCACCATCACATTCACCTTCAAGCTCTCCATCTTCGTCTCTGTCTCCGTCATCGTCAAAGGCTCCATCCGGAGCTCCGATTAAACCACCGATCAGTTCTCCGGCGACAACTCCGTCGCTGTCTCCTAATCCTCCGGCCAAATCACCAGTTTCAGGTCCGTCATCATCGTCCTTTCCACCCGCCAATTCACCGAGCGAATCACCAGTGCAAGCTCCGTCGGCATCTTCACCATCGCCGTCAGCCAATTCTCCAAGCGGTTTACCGGTGCAAGCACCATCGGCATATTCGCCAACGCCGTCAGCCAATTCTCCGGCCAGCTCGCCGGTTTCATCTCCACCGGCCTCTTCGCCTTCTCCGACCACCGAGACACCTCCTCCGGCCACATCTCCAGAGTCATCTTCGACGACGCCTCCGCCCGAACAGCCGACTCCATCGCAGCCGGGAAGCGAGTCTTCGCCTTCGCCTTCGCCTTCGCCAGGGTCAACGAAGAAGTCAAATGCCGTGACCATAACACCGTTGACCATAACTTCTTCCCTTGCAGTTTTAGCCACTTTGGTCCTCTTTTGGACTAAACTTGTCTAAAGCGACAAATAAAAGATTTACGTAAGAAGAGGGGCATTTTGTGAGTGAATATTATTATTATCATTATTATTATTTTTATAATGGACTTTTTATGAGTGAATTTACATAGGGTTTATAGTTTTTTTTCTTTGTTAATCACTTTTTGCGTTTTTAAATTAATTTGTTTTTAGATCAAAGATGCATCATGCATATTTGTTCAGTTGTGATTCTCTGAATTCTCTCATACTTCGTCTTTGTCATAAGTACATATATATTTTATGTACACATATGTGTAATTTCCTTTTTGAATAATATATGCATCTATTTTATAAATTGTCGTTCTCTCTTTTTCATGTGTTAGATGTGTACATATGTTAGACACATTTGACATGTATACACCCATATTATAAATATTTCCCATCTTATGTATGATATATATATATATATATCGTCTACCGTTTGTCATTATTATATAAATAAGTAAAATAAAAAATTTAGTATTTCTTTTTCTCTGTTTTATACAAATAAAGGTTGGATTTTATTAAATGAGGTCATCATGGACCAAATGAGCATCAATGCAATCTGGAAAAAGTTTTCCAACTGCCTTTTTACCAAAACAAAAAAAAAAAGTCTTCCGATTAGTAGAATAAATATAACATGTATTTGAAGATAAGAAAAACTAATATTTGATTTAAAGAAAACTACACTTTGTTGCACAAATGAGATACAAAGAATTTCTAGAAGAAAAACATAGGAACGCAATTCCAAATAGTTGTAATTTTAATGGGTTAATAATTAAACATTATCAAATTATGAGGGATCTGAATTGCGTCAACGTGGAGCCCTTAGGCACTTGAGAAGCACTTATTTAAAAATTTATGATTATTATATTTGGAAGAAGTTAATGACAAAAAAAGGAAAAAGCTTCGAAAGTAAATTCCATTATTTTTTTTAAGACATTAGACATTTACCTTTAATTTCCACAGTAAATACGTTTCTTCATTGAGAGGATTTGATAAATATTAAGTGCACGTTAGAGAAAGTAAATGAAGAATTAAATCTTGAAGCGGTTAAAAAAAGAAAGGAAAAATTAGGGGGAAAAAAAGAGAGATGGATTTTTTTCAACAGTGATTGTGTTGTAAAACATCAAAAGAATTTCTTGTGGAATGCCAAATTTATGTCAATTAGAAGAACTTATTTGTAATATAACATCAAATTATTAGACGGATTTAAGGGCATTTTGGTCCGTATATACGTGTATCTTACTTGTTTGAATGGGTATCAACTTATTTGGTAGTAATATATGAAATTAACAAATTTTCTTAAGACAAATGTTAGTTTTTATTTACTTTTCAGTCATATTTATTCGGAAAATATTATCTTTTACGAGTTCAATAAAAATTACTTGTGCTAGTATGATTAAGTACCTTAGGTATCAGGTGCAACGGCAAACGGAAATCTCAACACCGTATTAAAAACAAAAATAAACATTCGGTTAGATTTACGAATAATAAATGGCAGTATTTAATTAGAGAAATGCTACGATAAAATCCTCTTAAAAAGTCTTATCCATAAGACCATTTTTTAGTCATTAGATTTAATCCAATGGTTCAAAAAACTCAATTCTACCGAATAACAATAAAGTCTTTCATACATAATAAAAAATAATATGAAAATTGAAAAACCTAAAAATTAACAAAAATATAAAAAAAAGAACAGGAAAAAACATTGAACAAAAAACTCCTGCCGGCAGCTTTTCGTCGAGGAATCAGTTGCCACTAGCACCACCAACGGTGGTTGCGACTTGGGCCATGGAGCTTCGTGATGTTGGTGTTGGATTCGTGACCTAACGATGGAGAGACATGTAGAGGAAGAACAGATCAACATGAAGGTCAAGGGGCGTGATGGAGAGACAGTGGAGGAGTAGTCGATCGACTTCTTCGTACCCCTCACCATCGCGAGCCCGTCACCACGGAGATTGCCCATATGCCAAAATCGTGAATGCTTTTTTTTTTTTCCCTAAAATTAACCATTTTTCCGACGAAGTTGCAACAGGAGATCTCTATCTCTGTAGTTGCGACTTGTGACCTCCGTGCGATTTGCCACGGCGACAGATCTATCTCTACAATTCACCCACAAAGCCCCGTAACATCTGCCTCCCCTCACGAAGTTTTTTTTTTTTTTTTTTTTTTTAAGATTTTTAATAAATTAGATTGGGTGTGGTTAGCTTCAATAAAACAATGGTAAACTTGTTTATTGTCGACTACAAGATGTAGATCTAATGGCTAATAAACGAGTCTTATCAATAAGAATTTTTAATGGGTCTTATCATAGCATTTACCATTTAAATAATACCTTTTTTACAACTTTTTTTTTATCACATTCTCAATTATTCTTCTTAACTTTATTTTTCATTTCTTAAATAATTATTGGATATTACTACGTACAGTCATACCACTTCAAGAAATTTAAGCATGTTTTAGCAAAAAAAAGTAAAAAAGTTTCAATATGAGTTAGCAAACAACTTGTTATTATTATTATTATTATTATTATTATTTTGTGATGAATGCATGCACCTCCCAAAACAGAAGGAAATAATATTAGAAGTGTGAAAAATATATGAAGTTACTTAATCAAAATAAACGGTGAAAAGAGTAATTAACTATTCCTCTTAATTTAAGATAAAATTAAGAGCAACTTCTTGCGGCCGAATTCTACCACGTCTTATTCTTATTCCTTACAAAGTAAGAATTATTATTATATATATATATATATATATATATGCACAAATGACTCATTTTCGTGGTGTGGTGATTTTGGAACTTTGCTCACTGATTAACATTGCTAGCTGGCCAACAGTTATTATTAATTTTGGCGTTTATCTCTTCATGATGCTTTTTCTGGTAGATGAAAGGCTAGTGCTCTGTTCCATTTCTCGAAGAACACGCATTACATTTTAGACATGGGTTGGATTAATTACAAATATTCCCTCAACTTCAACGTGTTCACGAACTTCAAAACTTAAAAACGTAATACATGTTTCAAAAAAAACTCTTTCTATTAAAACTTTTAATAAAATTGAGTACATAATTAAGGTTTGATATTTGATAAAAGGAGTACTTTTGTAAGTCTATCATGTTTAAAATTAATTTAAATTTAAAAAATTGATGTAATTTAAAAATTTTAATTGTTAAAAAAATAAACTAAAAAACCTTTAAAAAAATTTAGAACAAAATAACTTTTCTTTCACTTTTTATGTGACTGCATCCAAATATGCTAACAGTCTAACAGTTTACTAAACCATTCAACAATCTTCATTATTTGCTCTATATTATATCATTTATCCTTAAAATTATTATTTAATAAGTTTTCTTGGTAATATTTTATAGCTCAGTTGAAAACAAATATTATATTTTAAAGTTTTAAAAGACAAAATATTACAGGGCCTAACTAATCTATAATAGTTTAAAGACTTGGGATATCTATGGCCTCCTTTTTCACATGATGTAGTTTTGGAACCTCGTATAATTTTTTTTTATTTCTTGTTATTTTTATTTTTTGGCTAATGAGAAGGACATGACTCGTATAGTTGATCAGGACAAATAGACAGTGGACCTTTTACAAACGTCCGCGTCCATCATAAGCCACGGACGATGCCTGTGTACCACATGGAGTTTTTAGCTTCGCTTTATGTACAGGGATATGCCACTGCCTAGCCAAACGTTGGAGTATTATATATGTAATGTGACCTTTGACAAAATATAACCTCCCATCAGAATTTTAGGGTGTTAAAGTATAAAATTTTAACATATTATAGTGATTATAAAAAGCAAATTATAATATAAAATTTTTACATATTTTTGGTTTGAAAGTTTCCCTTCTAAACACACTTTCCAAACTAAGATTTTTTTAAATAAAGAAAGAACTCTTAAGATAGAAAAAATTTTCTTATTTTTTTCTTAAGGATTAATTTTACAACGATCTACCTTAAAATTTACAACACATGAGTAAAATATATATAAGATATTTCATATTACAATGATGAATTTACTCAAACTTTCACTAATGCAATTCCAACGCAATTTAGTGGTTTCATCTCTCAAGGACATTCTCCGTTAAATGGCACGAAAATTGGGAAAGAGAAATTTCTTATCCTTTAAGAAATATATGAGTCTTTAGAAAACGACTTCTATGCTCTCCAAGTCACAATAATATTAGTTTGAACTCCTAAACAATCCTTCAACAAACCCCCCGCCCCCCACCCCCCACGCCAAGGAATTGGGAATTTTTGTGCTGTTGCACCGTTGAAGAAAGTTCTCTAAAGTGTTACTGCATTATTTCATCAGTCCTAGTTAAACAATAGTGGCCAGCTACTAGGTATAGACATCATGTCATGCACCAAAAAAAATTGAGACAACTTATGTGGCATCTAGTAATTAAAAGAAACAGTTATAGTACTCACTATTATCACCAGTAATAACACCATCAAATTCAGCTTAATTACTGATACATATGCCTCTTTTTATTTTATTTTTGATAGAAAAAATGCCTAGCTATTTTTATGTTCCTTTAAATTTTACAAATGACCGCATGTAATGATAGGTTATTATTTGCCGCTTAATTACAAAACTAGATGTGGAGCTATCCTACTGTCATTCCTGTAATTAAATTTTAACATCCTATTGAATTTTTAAAGTATTTGAGCATTTAGTTCCTCTTCATGTGCTAATATTAAAGTTGAGAAAATTGAGACTGTAAATCTGAACTCCTTGACGTGTATGCGTATGCGCTTTTTTTTTGGAAGGGGCTTGATGTGTATGTTTTACTTGGTATAATATGGAGAATAATTTTCTGCATTTGTCTCAAACTTATTAACGTGCCTCAAATATTCAGGTTTTCTATTAAGTCATTATGTAGAAATCTATTATCGAACCTTCTTTTTTTTTATTTCGTTAATTAAATGTAAGTAAATTTCTAAATGAAAGCTTATCTAGGGAAAACACCACTAGTCCCAGATGGAGTTGCTTTCCTCGAAATGTATATGTATAACAATGATGGCAACTTTTCAAGCTAAATAATTCAATGCGATAATGATGGGCTAGTTCCATATTTTTTTTCCGCCTTTTTTAATACTTCATTTATGAAGTTCATATTATAAGCTGTCAAAGTTGTCAAACATGTGGACCGATGACCTGGCAGATAATGGCAGGAGGGCATCCATGTTTGATCTTCAAGTATTTAAAAGTGCAAGTTGAAGTAAGAAAAAAAAATGTTGTTTATTATGGGTCTTTTGATGAATGGATTCGAATTAGTGATTTAATTTGAGTTAGTATGATTTGAATTAAGATTTGAGTTAGTATTTGAATTGTTATTCGAATTGACATTTAGATATGCATTTAAGTTTTCATCTGAGTATGGAATAAAATTGAAATTTGTGTTTGAAGAGATAATGAAGATATTTTTAATTTATTAATAAATCTAATAAAATCTTAATGTTAATGATCTTAAAAGATATACAATATGATCTTGATTTATTCCTCGCTTCATTAGGAACATAGTGAAAAAAGAATTATCTCAATTGGATATCAAATGAAGAAGTTATGATTTTTTTCCTCAAATATAAGAGAGATAATTTTAATTTTTACTGTAGTAAATATATCCAAGTATTAAAAGTTTAGGGCGGATGAGCACTCTAAAAACTTAGATTTTTGATACTCAAATGATTCAGATTTTAAGGAAAACAAATACGTATCCAAAAGATTTTTGATACTTAAATTTAAATTTAAGTCTATTAAGTTTAAAAAATATATTAAACAAACATACCTTGTATGTTCTAAATCAATTATAATTTTACACGTCATTTACTAATTTGGAAGAAGATGATTTTTATATAGTCTTACGCGTCCATATCCACACCTTAGATCTGACACGTAGTTGAGGACAAATAGGCCACAAGGCAAATCCGGCGTTCACATACAATTAGCCATTCAAACATTGACCTTTCGGGTATGCCACGGCGTGGACTTAGATGGGGACAACGGAAAATATGGAAAAGATAACGATCTAGATTAATCATTAAATATTATTAATTTGATCAATTAATTTTAATTGTTATATTTAATTCAGTCTGTTGATGCCCAGCTTCTAGTCAACACTACATGCAGTTGAGTACGATGGTTAGATTGCTTCCCCCTGGCTTCATAAAAAAGGAACCTGCAAGAAGCAGAAACACTTCGGAGGCCAAAAGGTACCAGTGTTGTAATAATTAAAAAAATTTATTAATAAAATTTAATATTTAATTAGGTTTAATTAATAAATTTACCCTTAAAAATCATAATTTTTGTAAAATTGTGATAGTATATAAATAAGCGGTATTAACTGAAAATTTCACTGTCAATGTAATGCAATGTTGGATATTGTTAATACAGATTTTATGAGTTTAATTCCTTAAAAATTTGTAAATAATATCCATAAAATAAATTTTATATCACAATTAATTCTAAAATTGTGATACAAACGAATGGGTAATTAGAATACAAATAAGACATAGAGTATATCGAAACCCAACCCAGTGTGAAAAGGAGGCCGACACAATATAAGTATACTGCTAAGTGAAAACACAGATATGAAAAATGCTATGTTTGGCCTCCAAAAGTACACCAAAGGTAAGTAAAACATTTTACACAGTCCAAGGATATGAGTTTGCACTGATTTGACCACGACAGTGTAAGAAAAATACTGTGTGGTTAAAAATTACATAGTGTAAATGTTGGGCCCCACAAAGTGGACACCCATTGAATTTTTATTAGGCCACCATTCCATGAAAGGTGGTCCAATCCCCTTGAGACACCTAGTAATCCAATGGGTTACTTGATAAGTCACCTAAGAGGATAAGGATGCATTTAATGCAAGTTTAGCCAAATTTTCATTTCTTCTTCTTCTCCAAACCCCACAGCCATCACTAGAGGAGCTTCCCAAAAATTTTCTTAAGCCCAAATCTTTGGAAAAATAACCCCAATCAAGTTCAAGAGGCAAGATCCAAGAAAGTTCAACAAGTTTTAAGGTAAAAACCTAAACATTTTTTCAAGTTTTCAAGGGATTTTTCATGGGTTAAGGGAGAAGTTAACTCAAGATGTTTTTGCATGAAAATGATGTCTAGGAAGGAGTTTCAAAGGAGCCTTGGAAGGCTAGAAATCACAAAGTATTATTTAGGTAAGTTTTGATTTTTAAAGTTTTGAAATTTTGTGATTTTTGTTTCGATTTTTTTGCTCAAAAGTATATGGGTTCTTGAGCAAGTTTTTGGTTAAATTCCATAGAACTATGAATTATGGTATGATGATGTTGTGAAAATTAAGGTTTAAATGTTGAAAATGATAGTTTATGTAAAAAGGGCTATTAATTTTAGTGATAGTTTTTCAAAAATGATGGTTGGGTATAGAAAATGGTTCAAACGAACTACCTTTGCAGGGGTAGATCTACTGTTTAAAAATGGATTTTTATGAAAATGCCCTAAGGAATAAATTGAAAGAAAAAGTTTCTTCCCGGTAGAATTGAAAAATGCCCAAAAACACCCCTGTATAATGAGAATTTTGAAAAAGTTAAAACACAAAAGTTGTAGCTCTCGATGAAACTATTAGATTTTGAAAACAGTTCGTCAAAAATATCACCATTTGTAAGATTTTAATTTTTAAAGAATTTGTTAAAATTGGAAAACAACCTTAAAAGGGCACAAATGTCACTTTCCTAAAGGATTTTGAATATGATACTTTGAGTAAAAATGTTCCTTATGAAAAATAAAAAAATTTGGTTTAAAAAGATAAATTTTAGCCCCGGGGTAAAATTCTCAAAATTTTCAGTTTAGGGGCTAAACTATAAAGTTTTACAAAAATGGGGCATAGATATAAAATAAGGAGATCTGAGCCACTAGGGTATTATTTCAAAATTAGTACGTGACTATTTTTGTTAGAACAACGAAATCGAGCTTGAGAAAGTTAGTAGGCCCATTGAGGGCAAAATTGTCATTTTTTCTGAGTAAACCGAATAGTCCTAGAACGTCCCCAAATGAAAAAGGAATGATTAGAAAGATTCTTGCCCTTCGTTAGAGACAATAGGGTAGAGTAAGATAAAAATAAGAAAACCAGTGGTTTTTGAAGTGTATACAGTTATGTAACTCAATTTCTTAATTAACAATCATTTTGTATTGAAACATAGTGAATTTGGCTAATGGCTTTGAAATTGGCCAACAGGATCCTAGAAGTCTAGGAAAGAGGAAATCGAGGTTGATTTGCACAGTACACGAATCAAGTAAGTACTAATCCCACTTACAGTATGGAATTATAGGTATAGAGTATGATATGTGTATATGTATACCTGTGTGTATATCAAGATGTATACCTGTGTGTATGCTATGACATGAATATCTATAAATATGTTGATGTATCCCTATGAGTATACTAAATAAATACTTGTGTGTATATTATATTGTATACTGGTGTGTATATTAATGTATACCTATGAGTATAAAAGTACATACCCGTGTACTATATCATACAAGAGTATTTATGTTTTGTGTATAACATGTGTTTATCACTTCATGCATGGTATGATAACCATAATAAATGGACTGGTAATTATATCAGCAGAAATAAGGAACAGTATCGTACCGACTCTTGACTCAAGAGGAGTTTAAAGATACAGTATGGTCACGGTGTTACGTAGACCTAAGTGTGCAATGGTACAAACACTTGGGCCCTAGTTAAAGATAAGAAATGATAATGATAAAGAAGGTTTATAAGAAAGCATAATTGGATCATGCATTTTATTGAATGTGCATGTGGGTTATATGGGACTACTGGGCGTAAGCTCATTAAGTATTTCACGCTGTAGGTATTACGACGAGAAGGTCAGAATAATTTTATTGATGAGTTGGTGGAGGGATGATTAGTGTGCAGATTGGGTATGGAATCCGCCGCTGTTATGTTTCCGCTGTAACATATCTTATGTTATTTTGAAATGTAAGGTTTAGAAAACAATATTGTATAAGAAAGGTTGTTTATGTAAGTACAAATATATATTCGTGTTTTCAAAGTCGCTAAAACTAGTATTATACAAACAAGTGTGTTAAGTAAATATATGTATATATTTGTGTTTCCAAAGGTATAAATATCTGTATGTGGAAAAAACAATTTCCTAAGTTTTCGCGTATATATAAGTAAGAAAAGGTTTATCACGGTCTGAAAAGGCGGGTTGTGACAAGTGTGGTGTTAACCAATGGCTTTCCAACGCTCAAGTCGGGTGCTTGTTTGGCCAAAAGAAAGGCTAGGGTAAGTGTAAGAGAGTCTAGTTACTTTGTTTTGACATGGATTGGGTTTGAGACAGGCTTGCCCAGCGACCCAGGTACACCATACTACGACGTCAAAGTGGTACGTGACACATGTCACGATCTCTTTGGGTGGAGGATCTCCATTCTGATGGCTAGGATGATGCCATGTGGTGGTCTTGTGGGCAGCTTTCCTTCATGTATAGAAGTAATATTGTGCTCGATTGGGGTGCCCTTGGTGCTGAGTAGGGCATCTGTGTTAGTCCGATGTAGCCTCCTCCTCATTGGATAGTCGGCGGTAGTTGAGCAGGCTCTCGGGTGTGCTCATCGGTCTGGTGACGATGATGATTCTTATGGTAGCGAAATGACAATGTTTTGTCGAACAAGGTGATCAATAAACTCAAGGAACAATCCTCGGACTATGTGCCAAGCACACCCCTAATAGTAGCCCTCTAGTACACCTAGTTAGTGCTTGGATAGGTTACACTTCCTCTGGTTCTGTTGGTTGAACTTGTTAGACAAGTATGCCCTAAGAAGTATACCAATTATTATCTTTTTATGTTCATATTTTGTTGAATATATGATAAGCAAACAAAAGTCTAAGACTGTCACTCTAAACCTTTGAGAATCAAGCATATGATGGACCGATTATACGGAAGACATGATTCTAAAAGTGACAGTCTAAATTATAAGATCCGCAATAGAGGGAATAACGTTGGGCACTTAATTTATGCATATGCAAAGATTGTTATGTTGTCTATATCTCTAACGAGAGATGGGTTGCCTTGGCCATCAGAGGTGGACTCCAAGAATAGAAACATTGATGCATTGTCATAGGTGACGATGTATTGATCGAGACATAAAGTGGAATTGATTTGAATTAATAATTTTTTCTAGGAAAATAAATTAACTTTAGACAATTATATGTGTTGTATCTTAATCTTGAAATGACTAATAGGCCCGTTGTCTTGACTTATGTCTTTGATATATAAAAGGGTGACATCTTGATTTTATTATGGTACACATATTAGTACGTTGGAGACATGACTCTTGATAACGTAGACTTGTTATGCATAGATACGAAATCTATAGCTCCATTAGTGAAGTTAATGATATCCTCTTATATGTATTATCCTATAATTGAAAAACTAGAGCGTTCAACCATTTGGATACATAAGTTTAACCAAATGGTATATTGTCTTGGGATAGTAAGTTTGCCAATGGTGAGATAATAGAACACAAGATAAAATTAATTGGGAAGGTAAGACAGAATTTATCCTTAAGTTGATTATAGATATCCTATGGGGATATGACGTATCATGATATGTCATGGACACTTAGCTAATTCGGGCTTCGTAATTTTATATAGTTTGAGAGTGCAGCTTGAAGCTTTTAGTAGAGTAGCGTTAAAGTTGATAATTATAAAATATGTATATGGGATATTATATTTTATAATTATCAAAGCTTGAATTATATAGGTCTATCAGGTCCCCTTTGCTAGCACATAATAAATCTTGTAACAATACAATGTGCTTTTCTAATGAATTGGTGACTTATGTTAAATTATTAGACTTGTTGAAATTTGGTGGGATCGGATAATTCATGTGTATTTGTCGGTTGAATTAATTTCAAAATCAATTCAAGATAAACTTGTTGAATTATCGGGAATATTTATTTTCCAAGAGATTATCTAAATATGATTGTTTTTAATTAAAAGCTTCTCTATTGGGTTATTTGAATTAAAACTGAGATTCTATCGAAAGAATCTTGGCTGGGAAGTAAAGGATTCTTAAGGATTATATTATCGCAAGTTCGGCAAGCCGATCAATTAGTTCAACCTACCGATGGGGCAAGTTCGGTAGGCCGATCCATTAGTTTGGCCTGCCGATCTAACAATAATTTGATCACGCATTTTAGACGTAATTTTATCAGATATAGTTCCAGATTCAAATTTTTGAGGCATTATCTGATAATGAACAACCTTTGGGACGACCTCTATAAATAGAAAATGAGTTTTCTAAGTTATTTAGATTAGTTGAGAAGTTAAGAGTGAGTACTATTATGTTAGATACTTGAAACTCCTTGAGAGCTTTTGTTCACAATCACGAACCATTGCTCTGGGTCTTCTTAATTGATTGAAAGGAGAGTCATTGGTGAAAGAGTTGTACAAGGTGTGCCTATACATATTCCGATCGTGGATAGATAATAGCAAATAAAACTAGTTGGTTGAGACCCTTCTAGAATGTTCTTCTCTTCACAGATTGCAAGAGCTCTTCAGCATAAAAGGTTAGTAAGATCTGGTTAATTTACGTAGATAGTATGTCAAACTTGTATTTTGGAAAATACTCTGATTCTAAATTTTAAAATTTTTGCTACATATTCGTTTTCTAATAGAACTG
This sequence comes from Artocarpus hirsutus, assembly GCA_946598075.1. Taxonomy (NCBI): domain Eukaryota; kingdom Viridiplantae; phylum Streptophyta; class Magnoliopsida; order Rosales; family Moraceae; genus Artocarpus; species Artocarpus hirsutus. The sequence continues at coordinate 30,254 of CAMOHE010055051.1, forward strand.
TTGATTGGGTTTCCATTGTAGTCTTTTTAGGATTCATGACTTCCAAGGGTTGGATTGCTCAGGAATTTCTTTTAGTAGCATTTTCTGACTGTTAATGCTAATTGATACGTGGCAATTAGTGATTGGTTTTTCTCTAACGGGCATAATCATTACTTCTCTTCATTTCTTGCTTCCGTACTCACCTATAAATAAGGGGCCCCCATTTAGCTTGCTTTACCTTTGAGTTCAAGTGTTCATGTGCTACTACCAAGGAGATCTTGTCAAGACGCTTGCCCAACCTTCATCCGAGCACTTTGTCAACGATAGTTCGAGAAGGTAATTCCTAAGAACATCATGAGTGATTTGAAAGATTCCCAAAACTAGTCTAAGAACATTTCTTGGTTGAGTTGTAGGTCAAGTGGCAGTAGTTTGAGGATTGCTAAGCAGTTGAGCTCTAAGGCGAAGGAAGTTTCTGACCGTGGAGGTAGTGGGTAGTGGCGCTCTTTCCAAAGAGGCAGTCATGAAGGGCACCCTGGTGGTGGCCCCTGTGCGGCTCTTTCCTCTGGAAGAGGCTGCTTGATTGGGCCAAATCCTTTGTAGTGGTCAGGGAATGGCACTTAAGCGAGAGTTCTTGAACCTCCTGGATCCTCCTGTAAAGGAGATGACCCCTGTATTGGAGCGGTTGCTTTAGACACCTCTCTCTTAACTAAGTAGGGATATGAGAGGCTAGCGGCTACTTTTGGTGGTTAAGGGGAAAGAGAAGTAGGGTGAGAAAAGAAGGATAACCAATCAAACTAGCCCACCTACGTCCACTGGCCGGCACCCAAGTAGTCTTATCTTTTCTCATCCTTGTTCAAAGTCCCGGGGTGGGCGGGAGGCGGTGGACAAGGTAGGACTTTGAACAATGTGCCTCCTCTACCCCCCATAGTAACCAAAACAGATGGCCAACCAATTCCAGCTAGGCTACAAATGCGCCCAATGGTCCTTAAGGCCTTCGAGAGGATGATTTTTAAGAAAGACCAACTTGCAGAGCTTTGAAGGAAGCCCTTCAAGAAATATACTCCATTGCTCTTCAGCAGATAGTCACAGTAAGTAAAAAATCACTTAGCTTGTTGCTCTTTTCCATCAAGTGTTTTATTAACTTGTTTGTTGTAGGCTTGCGTGGAAATAAGGATCACTAATACATAGGCTTGGCAATCTTTTAGCCTTCAGAAGGTAAAGTTCCTTTGGAAGGGGAGAAGAAAACTATGGTGAAGGAAAAATTAGCCAAAAAGGAAGAAGAGCTAGCCTAAGCAAAGGAATAGCTTGAGAGGCCAAAGAAGATGCTGCCAAGGCCTAGAAGGAGGTTGAGAAAGCTCAAGAGGAGACCAGAGGTGCAAGGGTTGAGCATGAGAAATACCTTAAAGAGGTGCTACGGGCCATGCTCACGGAGTACTCTTCTTGAATAGTGGAGGACGTCAAGAACACCAAGGAGTTCTTAGACAATTATTGGGATAGGATCAAGGACCTTCACGAGAAGCTAATAAAAAAGTATCGCAAGGTGGCACACTTTGACTAGTCCATCATTAAGGAATCCAAGGACGAAATGAATGTTGAGGCTGAGGATGATGATGTAGTGAGGTTTCGGCTTAATAAATTGAGAGTGCTAAGGGGCAAGGCAACTAGGAGACAATGCATGATGTTGACGGCTAGCCTAACAACCAGTCAACGGCCTAGGGACTTCGTTTTACTTCTTGGGTTTGAGGGGGTGCCCGATACTTGTACCCACCACATCATTGTAATTTTATTTTTATGAATGAAATTTATTGAGTTTTCTTTTTCCCAAGTGTTAAGTTGTTTAGTTCTTTTTTTTCTTGGTTTTATTTGCTTTTACTGAGAGATATGTATCCCTATAGTAGCCCTTCCAAACTTGTAAAAAATTTTATCTGTCCAAGTTTAACCTAGGTCAGGCATGTTAGGTGCTATGGTTAGGCTACCTTCTTATTTTATTGTGGGTTGTCTAAAAATCCAACGTTCCTTCGAGGGATTAGTCGGCCACCAGCGAATTTCCCTTACTAATCAACGGCCTAGTTTTTTGAGTTTGGGCCATGTGATTGGCTTTATCCAAAAGTTAGATTTGTTCGATCTAGTCACCTTATCAAATAGCCACTCGTGTTAAGTTATCGGCTACTTTGTTTGTCGATTTGGATGTCATGTTGAGAATCTAAAACTTGTACATTTTCCAAGCTTGGTTCTGATTGGGTATTTGGCCCAATCAAGGTGATCGGTGGTCTCTATTGCTTGTTAGCAGGTTGTCGACTTGTGTTGCCTTCTTCCTTCCTGACCAATCAATGATCTGGCCAATCAATGAGCTGCTTGGATTTTTAAGTGATTACAAAGAACAAATATACTTTGTTTCAAAAGGTTTATTCTATGACTACCCATCATCTTTTAGGCCATACTTTAACACTTTTCTTACTTACATAGCGTATATATATATATATATATATATTACAATAAAATAATAATAGGCATGCATATATACAAACCTTCTTTATATATATAAGTATACTTCACATAACATTTCTCAAAAGAGTTTTGTCTTACTTGTACCACATTATAGCTTATATTTAATACTTACCTGACAAGAAGTTCTAAATTTATTTAATATACATATAGAGCGAAAACATTTTAGTGGCTGTATCTATACCCTTGTCTACACATTGCTCATATACTATCGCCAGCTCATCAATGAATCTACTTTGACCTTTTAGCTGCATTACCAACAACAGGTGAGCTAATGCTCAGTAAGTCCAAACATAGCCCACATGTATAACCTACTTGTATGCATGATCCATTATGCTTACTTCATTATTCTCTTCATCTTTCATCTTAACTAGGGCCCAAGTATTTGTACCATACACGCACATCATAATATTGAGACCAAAAAATAACTTAGAACTCCCCTTGAGTCGAGAGCTGGTATGACACTTTTCTCTTTGTCTAGTGATTCAATTACAAGTTCGTTAATTTAGGTTGTCATACCATGCATGATGATTTATTTACTTATAATAAGTGCACATCATGCACATTTCTTTAAATGTATTAAATACATAAATACATTTGTATATATACTTTTCTCAAAAATCCTATATCTCATACTGTAGGTGGGGTTTGAACTTACTTGAGTATACTACAACGTAGACTGACTTTTGGTTCCTCTGCTAATCATCTAGTGTCCTATTTAGCCAATTGTATCGTCATTAGCCAAATTATCTCTATTCATCTATATGTTGATAAAATGTATTCGTCAATTACTAAATCAGTTATTATTCGATTCACAACCTCCGATCACTAAGGGTTCAATCCTTCTTGGTTCATGTTGCCTTATTGTTTCTAACTAAAGGGAAGAAACTCTTATTAAAGGTGTTTTTTCCTATTTTACATATTTTGGGGCCTGTTTGGGTTATTTTGTAAAAAATGACATTTTTGCCCTCGATGGGCCTTTTTAAATTTTCGAGGCCCGATAAAAACTAGATTTAGTAAAACTTTGCAATTTTAACCCATTTATTAAAAATATCAACGAATTTTGCCCTTAGGACCAAAAATAATCTTTTTATACTGTTAACCTCAATTTTTCACAACGATTAAATCCTTCCAAAGTTTCTTATCTAAGTTCCTTTTCCTTAAAAATGTTTTTGTCATTTTACTTTTATTGAAATTTTGTGATAAAAAATTGTGAAATTCATTTTTCATAAGCTGTTGCGAATTTTGATAAACCATCTGCAACTTTTAATGATTTTACTGAGAACTACAACTTTTGTATTTTAACTTTCTAAAATTCCCACTGCACAACAGAGTTTTCTACCATTTTTCAAAATTGTCGAGTTTATTTAAATCTTTTTGATTTAGTCCTTTGTTAATTTTTTGCAAGAATCTGTCTTTAACACTAGGCACCCCACGGCTTAGAGCAAATTTCAAAACCTCTTTAGCAAATGATCATGTTTGAATATGTCAAATTTCATTCCTTTATATGAAATTACTCAAAGTTTGCAAATTTTAGTCAATTTCAAAACCAAATTAAATCCTACCGTTAATTACTCTACTCATCACCATCACATACCTTAAAATTATGTAAACATACCATAAGCTAACTTAAACAATTACGTGCCTCACTTGAAAACAAAACAAAACAAAGCAAAACAAAACAACCATAAACTTAGAATTAGGAGGCTAGGCTTTACCAAAGAAAATTGGTGAGCTTGTGCACCTTCAACACCCTTGATGATGCTGGTTATGGATATTTTCTTGTACTAGGCTAGATTTGTATTCTAAGGCTTGATGTAGCTCTCTTTTGAATATATTTGGATTTTAGCTAATTATTAATATAATTTTAATTGAATTCATTTATGTTTCTCTAGGCTTAATGCCTCTATTTGTTGGAAAATGAATTAGCTAATCCAATTTATGAATTTCAATGCTTCCCCATTTATCACCTTTGAGAAACATAGTGTAGGTTATTGTTAAGACCTAAGAATGCTTAGATAATCGACCTGAGAATCAAGGGTTTTGTGAGGCCAAGAGGCAATCGATGTCTTGATAATTAATTTAAGGGTTGAGCATAATGAATGTATAGGTAAACGAGTTAGATAGAGATATTAACTTAAATATCTACACATAAAATCTCGTTTCGAGAGCACAAGAAAGGTAATGAAGTGAATTTAGAACTCTAGATTAATAAATTGATTGAAGCTAATTAATACTTGCTATATAGAAAGAACATAGGAGAAATTACGTGAAGTCAATGCCCTAGAGATTCATTATATAGAGAACTATTTCGTGATATTGCCTCATGTTTTCGCTTCATTAATTGTTTATGTAATTTTGTTTGTTTAATTTTCTTTATTCCTTACAATTTAACTAAATTCAATTTGTCTAGATAAAATTAAGTGCAAAAACCACTAATAATTAGCATAACTCCTTTAAATTCATTCCTTATGGGATGATATCTAACCTTTTGGACACTTTATTATTTTTACAGCCCGTTCACTTGTGATTTAAGCGTAACAAAAAGCATATATCACAGGATGGATCCGAAGCTTAATTTCAATGCAGCATTCTACCCATAGATAGTTGTACACTCAATCACAACTATCATATCTTAATTGGTGTAGCATCATATGAAGTTCTTTATGAAAAAAGATGTAGATCCCTAGTTCATTGGCATGAAGCTAGAGCAAATGTGTCATCGTTTACGAATTTCATTTGGAAGACCTTTAAAGGCATAAAGTTGATCTATCAATGAATGAAAACTGCTCACAAATGCTAGAAAAGCTATGCTAATAAACAATGTGGACTTCTAGAGTTCCAAGCTGGAGACTTAGTTCTTTTTAAGAATAACAAAAATAAAGGAGGAAAAGTTAAAGCTCAAACTATATTGGGTCGTTTAAGATGATTGAAAGAATTTGTAACGTCGCCTATAAGTTAACTTTACCTTCTGATTTATCATCTGTATGCTACGTATATCACATATCGATGTTGAAAACATATGTGTTAGATTCGTCGAATGTATTGAATCATTAACTAAATGAAATATGTAAGGAATTGTTTTATGAAAAAGAAGCAAGTTAGAATTCTGGTACAAGAAGAGACAAAGTTTTCAAAAGCAAGAGCATTCCTCTTGTCAAGGTTTTGTGGTGGAACCACAAAGTAGAGGAAACAACTCGAAAGTAAGAAGAAGACATGAAGAAGAATTGCCCATGATTATTCTAACTTTTAAAGATGAAAAAATTTAAGGTAAAATGTAACACCCAAAAAATTCCTAGTGCATTATATATGCAATATAAAAGAGTTATTATGAGCAAATTAAGTGCAAATTTTATGACCTAAAAGTTATGTTGTCACGCCTCTATATAGGGGTTAATAGTTTTTAATGAATTAAAATAAAAATCAGAAATAAAAATAAAACTTCAAAAATAAGGTTGCTTGGGACTCAAATGAAAACTTTCAAATCAAAAATAAAAACATAAACGACAATTAAACTATAGTTTAATGTAGCACATTAAATTTAATAATGTAAAACTGTCGTCATCATCATTTCAACTCTCAACATATCTTAATACTGTCACAAAAAGTAACAATTGATGCTTACCTTATCATGAAGAACATTCTTAACAATTGAAGTAATTCCAACGTAATATAATTACATAGCTTCCTCAACTATTTTCCTCATGGCCACCTTATACTTAGTGAGTCTTGAAAAGATGAAAATATAAATAAATGAGCGACAACATACTTAGTAGGAAAAACCATTACTCATTTTTAGGTTTTTATCCTTACCACATTAAAACCTACATGGTTAGTTAGTTCTTGTCATTATTCATCAATTTTATCATGTTTAATTCGGGTAGATATCTTATAATCATTATTACCAAGTACCATACATATATATATATACATATTAATTTAGGATTCAATTATGCTTATCTATATCTACCGTGCAATAGAATATCATATCACTCAACTCAATGAAACCCAAATGGGCGCACTTGATCACCCTCCAAACATTGCAAGGGTGTTCCGATGAAGGGACATCAAGCCCCGAGTCCTCACCAAGTTGATTATGATACAGTGCGTTCTGGGACTTTCGACCCAAGGGAGCGTCATCACCTCCCCTATTTTACCTTTTAGGGTATTCGTGCCCAAGGACGTAACCACCATCCTCTTAACGTCTCACCATTTCTCTATAATCAACCTTTGTTTATAAAGTTAGTTTTCCTAACCATGCTTTTCAATTTACAACAACATGTGTCAAATCATTATGTTTCTCATTGTACAATACAGGACGCGTTCCACATCATCAGGTTATAAACATAGCCATGTACATCCAAAATATCATATAGATATCTTGCAACATAAAATAACCAAATTTTAATTTATCAAAACCTCACAAAAGATGAGTAATAGAATTTCTACCTTCCAAGCTTATCAACAATCTTTTAATCTTAGAATCAATTAACGTTAGCTCCATACTCCCTTGATCTTAAGGCGTGCATAAGGATAATTAAAACTAAAGCACAACATACAACCACATTCATAAATAAATCATGTGCAAATCCATCTCACTAGTGTGCCATTAAAGTTTTTATGCAAATTTCTTTTTGAATACTAATGTAAACAATTTTTGTCTTAACACAATATAAAATGTATACAAGTAATCTATATATTTTAGTCCCTAATAAGATTCATAAATCACTTAGATAGTGTTAGAAAGGTTGCAAGACATTAAGGAATTAGGAGGTGAGCAAAGTTGGGTTCTTGGTTTAGGTTAATAGCTAGTATACGATGCCAAACTAGCAATATACTTTTGCAAAAAGGTTAGGTTCACTATCTACAATCAGCACATGGGTTAATAGGTGGTTTACTTAAGGTAAACGGATGGTATATTGCCACCAGTAGGTTTACTAGTTTCCAATCTAAAAATTAAAAAATTCACATAAAATAAAATACAACTCCGATTTAGGCTCATGATAGCTCGTTGGAAAGCTTAGGATATCTAGTTTTTAAATATGCAAACTAGTTTACAAAATTCATTTACATTTAATCCCAAAATTTCAAGAACTAGCCACTGCCCATAGAGGTATTACAAACTTTATGGAATGTCAAGTTTTTCTTTAACCCAAAACATATTATCCCTGTTCAAAATCACAAAACCATTCCAAAATATGCAGCATGCATTATATAATCACAATAAACATATTCTGATGTGTTTTATACCAAAATCATCATCAAACCATATCTCTAGCCTTTCTTGCAAATAATGATGAAAACATGCTTAAGTTTGCTCTTCAAACTCAAAACTTTAAAACATTAAAAATCAAGCTTGAACTCTTGGGGTTTGTTGGCCATGAAGGTAATGGTTTTGGCTAGTTTTTGGAATAAGAATATGGGCTGTGTCTTTGGTTGATTTTGGCTGGGTTTGGACCTCATTCTTGGCAGGATTCTTGGTGGTTTTTGAGCAAGAAAATACGCTACTCTCCTTGGTGTTTTCAAGCCTTTTTGGTGGGCGTTTTGCTGCTCTAGTTACTATGGTATGGCTGGAAGTTTCCTTGCCTCAAAGAAAGGAAATGGTGGCTGAGTTTTCTTGGCTGTTCTTAGTGTTTTGTTGCAGCAAAATGTGAGGAAGAAAGAGTGGAAGTGAGGCAGACATAAGGAGATGTTTGATTCAAATGAAAAGAAGGCTACATTATTAAGTAATAATTTGGGGGACAAAGTTGATGGAAGTGGGTGGAGGTTAGGTTATGAATGTCTCCTTCGAGAATTTAGTTCATATAACGCCAAATGGCATTTTTGTAATTAATTTAATGTTCCAAGAGTGTTTCAGTAAATATACTAAATAGACATAGAAAAAAAATTTAGAAAATTTTGAAATAGGTAGAAATAAATAGGATGAAATAGATTTTAGATGAAATAGATTTTAGATGAAATAGATTTTAGTTGGCACATTAATAATTAATTTAATTACTATATTACCGGTTAGGAAAATAATGAGTGTTATATATGCTCAAAAATTGTTAATTGTACTGAATGTGGTACAAGTATAAAAAGGATTATTTTTTATATCTAATTTTTCTGACAAACTCCATAAAAATAACTATGGGATTTGCAAGATTAAAATATTATGCCATAGTTCAAAGCTAAATAAGAGTTATTTAACGATATGAAGAAGAAAGTTAGATAATGCGTAAGGGAAGGGTGAACTAATATACTATTGCATAATGTGCTACAACAAATTTTGAAATGGAAATGTGATGTAAGAATAATATTATTGAGATTATACAATATAAGAAAAATACTGTATGGATAATATGAAAATTATACAATATAAAAATTAAGCAGTGTAGAAGTTATGTAGTATAAGAATTATACAATATAAGGATCATATAGTATGAAAATTATATAGTATGAAACTTATACTGTATAGAATTAAGCAGTATGGGAATTATACTATATGGTAGATATGGATATAAGGAATGTTGTGGAAGCTTGTAAACAATATAGAAAAGTATACCAACAGTATAAGAAAAATACTGCATATTGTAGAATTGGACAGTTGAAAAATCAAAGTTGGACACCTCAAAAGTTGTTGAAATTTCCATAATCTTCCTATGGAATTTGGTTTTGACAAGTGTTGTAGGGCAATTTTTCTTTGCAATTTAATTTCTAATGTAGATCTATAAAAGCCTAAGGGTATTCTTGAAAAAACATTTATTTTATTTCATCAACATTTTTCCTATTCTCTCCCTCTCAAAACCGCTCCTTCCATAGCCAACATTCACTTGAAATTTTGTTGATTGCATCCTCAAATCATTCCAAGAAGCAAGGAATTGGTGTTCTAACTAGGGTGTAAGGAATTGTAGGTAAAATCCTAACTTTGGCTTTACATGTTTTGGGGTTTTGTACAAGTTTTAGACAAGATTTTTATTTGAACTTATTGTCAAGGGATATAGAAGGTTTTAAGTACTAAAAAGAGAGGACAAACTTTAGAGTTTCTTTGGTAAATCCCTAGACCCTAAGCTTCATTAATTTTATGTTTTAATTAGTATACATAATAAGTGTTTAAGGTAATGTTATGGACTATAGCATACTAGAAAAACTATATAGCATGATTATTTTGAGGGTTTAGTGTTTGATAATGTATTGGAAATGCTTCAAATGAAATTAAACCCTAGAAAAGCATGCAAGCTAAGGGATGTTTTGGTACAAGAAGTGTTTAAAGGGCTTTTTGAAAGATTTTTTCTAAAGAAAATACAAGATTTATTCAAGATAGACAACTTTTATGAAAAAATTTTCCTCGAATCTTGATCAAAACAAGTCGAAAAGTGCTAATTTTGGTTTGGCCGTGCTAAGAATGAGTCAAAACTCTAACTAGATGATTGATTTTGGAAAAAAAATTAGAACACAAAAGTTGTATATCGTGTTAAAATTGTTAGGATTCATGAAACAAAATTAATGTTAATTTAGCATGTATTTTGAGTTATGAACTTTGTGATATTTAGTTACAAAATTTCAAAAAGATAAAATGAGAACAACATTTTCAAATTGTTTGAGTTTGACTAAGGAGATTTTGTAAATTTTAGTCCTTGTGAAAAACTAGACATTGTGATATAAAGCAATTATTTTTGGTTTTGAGGGCAAAAATGTCAGGAATTTTGTGTTTTGGGCCAAAATCATAAAACCGTGTGAAATTGAATTTTTCAATGTGCAAGGCTTGTTTTCTACAAATCAATTGGTGGCCAGTAACCTTAAGTTTTAAAACCCAAAAGAATTTGAGAATTTTTTGCAAAACACATTACGGATAAAATCATCATTTTTGTAAAAAGGCTAAAACAGACCACACGCTCTCCGATTTAGGTTAAGCCTCTAAGATGAGAAATGTTCCATATTACAATAGTTGCAAAACTATCTAGTAACACATGAAATTTGACTATAGAATGTTTAAGTTAAGTAACATATAAATAAACTAATAATGTAGACTCGGGCTAGTTAGTCGGATACCATTTAAGCAGGACACAAAACCAACTAATAGAAGAAAAAAGAATAAATTGGCAACACTAGAGCCAAATTACAAGATCAGTAATCTAAACCCTTAACTTAAGATAAGAGAGTGTCATACCAACCTCCTAATTCATTAGAAGGATCTTAAGTCTCTCACAAGGGGAGTATTATGTTAAGTTATGTTATCACCTTAGTGCTCAACGATCATGCACATTTGCAATGTACACTTAGTCCCATAGTTCAAGATAAGATAATAATGATGATAAGTGCATAATTAAGCATAAATGGTATCATGCATCATGATATTGCTTGCATTCATTTTAAGATATGTCTTATAAGAAACCTTTTATGAAAAATGCTTAATGAGAAATGTTTTACAAGAAACACTTTATAAGAGAAGTTTTTTATGAGAAATTTTTTTATGCTTTTGAGAAATGTCTAAACTTACTGGGCAAAAGCTCATTTTAAGTTCCTTTATATTATAACTAGTTCTACACGATACCAGTATTGCAATGTTAGAAAATAAATACATAGCGGAGTTTTAAAAATATTTTAATAAAACATATCTTCCATAAAATGAGTTAGACATACTATATACAATAAATTAATCAAAAATCTTTGTACCTCTAATAGCCCAAAAACTACCCTTCTCACTGAATAAAATCTATAGGAGTTTCAAAGTTTTTCTTGCTAGAAAACTCTCTCTAAATTTCTTTAATGATCCAAATGACTATAGGAACATGTTTCCTATATATAGTGGTTGGTAGGGTACTTATAGGAACATATTTCCTATGTGTATGGTGGTCAATTGTTTGGTCGTCTCTGACTTGGTGTCAACCTTTCCAACCTTCAAACGAGCTACGTAATCCATCCATCTACCAATTTTGACCTAATTGAATAATTACCCATTCTATTTGACCCGAGAACATTTCATAGAGCCTTACTTTTAAATTCAAATAACCAAATATCAAAGTTATTTGATTAAAACAGTTATATGTAGATTTTAAATAATTCAACTTGTTATTTTTAATTAATTTACAAATATTGACTCAACCAATAAATTAAAATGAATTGTTAAACTCTAATCAACTGAATTTTAGCCAATTGTAGAATTAACATAAGTTAACAATTTGTAGGAAAACATGCCATATTGTTACATGAAAATATGTGAACTAGAAAAGGGGACCCAATGAACATACATAGATCAAGTTTCTATTCATAACCAATACAAATAATATGCTATTTGATTACACATATGTATCTAAATAATTAAGCGCTCAAATTCCTAATTTTAGGATAATACCCATAAGAGATTGTCATTAACTCTGTCAAAAAGCGATAAATTCTATATTTATAATTAACAAGTCTACGTCAATCAAGAGTCATGTCTCCAACGTACCCATATGCATATCTTTATTTAATTTAGGATGTTACTTTTTGATACATCAAAAGACACAAGTTAATAATACAGACCTATTAATTCATTTCAGAATTAAGATGTAGTATATATGATTGTCTAAAGTGAATTGATTTATTTAAATAGAATTATTAACTAAATTAGTTCAACTATCCAACATATAGTCACCAACGACAATATAACAATGTCTCTACTTGCGGAGTCTTACTCTGATAACCAAGACAAGCCATCTTCCATTAAGGATGTAGACAATGTAACAATCTTAACCTGAATAAAGTGCTCAACTTTATTCCCACGATTGCAAATCTTTTTCATTTAGAGCATCAACTTAAGATTCTTGTCTTTCGCATAGTCCATCAAATGCATGATCTTAAAGGTTTAGAATGACAATCTCAAACTTCTATTTGCTCATTACATATTCAATATAAATGAATGTAAAGAGGACAGAATATGATATATGACATAAATAATAAACTCTTTATTGATTAAATATCTCAAAAAAATTTCATCACTTAAACCTTAGGGCACAAGTCTAACAGATGGGTCGATGAGCTAGATGTGATGATGAAACAGATGCAATGCCTAGGTTATAGATACCACTATAGTTAGTTCTACTTTTGAAGGATTTTATTTCATAGTATGTGACGGTCTCGTAGTATACTAGTACCATAAGTATGTGAAAGTACACTTATGATTATAGACATACAGAAGTTTTAAGTGTGTTTTCAAGTATATGAGTTAGTATGTTTGCATTTTCTTCTTACTAGCAAGTAAAATTAAGATTAAGAAATTAGGTTAAAGCAAGTTAGTTCTTAGAAAAAGAGGTCGTTACAGATTGAAAGCCTCAAGTTAAGATAAGAGAGTGTCATACCAACCACCTGATCCAAGGGGAGGATTTGAAGTCTCTCATAAGGGAAGTATAATGTTAAGTTATGTTACTATCCCAATATTTGATAGTTATGTGCATTTGATATGTACACTTGGGCTTACAGTTCAAGACAAGATAAGAATGATAATAAGAAGTATATTAATGGAATTATGTATTGTGATATTGCTTGCTCTCTTTTTAACATATGTCTTATGAGTAATGTTTTATGAAAAAACCTTTATGAGGAATGCTTTATAGGAAATGCTTTATGAGTGAAGTTTTTTATGAGAAATTTTTTTATGCTCTGTAAGAAATATTTAAACTTACTAAGCAAAAACTCATGTTAAGTTCTTTCATTCTATAGCTAGTTCTACAAGAGACCAGTATGGCAAGTCAATAAGTTGGGTGTAGGGGTGAGACAGATGCGATGGCTGGGTTATGCACACCACTACAGTCAGATTTTGCTTTTGAAGGACTTTTATTGTATAGTATGTGATAGTCTCATAATATACTAGTACCATCGATATGTGAAAGTGTACTTATGATTATAAATATACAAAAGTTTTAAGTATATTTTTAAGTACATGATTTAGCAAATGTATTAAGTGTAACTACTATGACCGTTAAAAAAAGTATGTTTAAAAAAATTTATTCGGCATTTTCTTCTTATTAGCATGTAAGATTAAAATTAAGAAATTAAATATTAAAATTAAGAAATTAAATTTAAACAAGTTAGTTGATGGCTCGAGAAAAGTAGGTCGTTAAAGAGAGAGAGAAAGAGAGTTTGAAAAAAAGATATCTCCTTTTAGGAAGACTAATGAAATTAGCTACAAATAAAGTCTAGTGATAGTTCTACAACTATCTCTATGATAAAGGTAGACTTTGAATTCCCCACTCCTAATTTTCAAAAGAAGAATTAAAAAAGAGATGAAATTATAGTTGTCAACCTTTATTTAAGTGACCTCAACTAGTTGTCGACATTGCATTAAGTTAGAATATCTAACAACTAGTGCTAATTGAGTCAAACCTATACTATGGACAACCCAATTGAGTGACACTTAAATTCAAAGTATAACATCTCTCACTCACAAAAATTTGATAAGCCTCGAGGGAGGCACCAAATTTACTTTACTTATAATGTCATCATAGTCGAGTATAGTTATGAGTAAGGATCGTTCACATAGAGGATTTGGTCTAATTATTTAGTTATTAGCACTAAAAATCTAGGTCACGCTAACTTCAAACACGAACGAGGGTTAGGGGGGTTGATTTTGATTAGATAACTAAATAAAAGAAAACACAAGAAAATAAAATACGACAAAACAATGATAATAAAATTGGTTACAAGATCATTCGCCACCACTAAACAATAACCACATAATTAATTACAAAATTATTCTCAATTCTCTATTGAAATTGTCAGCTGTAGATAACAATAAGCTTTACTATCCTAGTCTTTCCTTACTGTATAGATTTAATAATATAAACACTCTATTAAATATCGACTAAACAACCTAGAACAAGCTCCCTAAATTAAATCTAACGAAAGTACTAAGTTGAGAAAGATAGGTAAATCAAGGTAACAAATACACAAGTTCGGATTATTTAACTTAGGTTATGTTCCACATGCAATCAAACAAAAACTTGACCATAATCAATGACCACTTTTCACTATTAATGATTAAAACAAGAGATAATTATGAATTAAGCATTCCAATCTAGCAATAGAATATTTTCAAGTCCTATTTACTTATGCTTCCAAACAAAACAGGAAAATAACCATGAACGTTAATTATGGAAGAACATAAACAATATCAATTGGAAAATTGGAAACTAATTCAAAAAATCAATCATATAGTTATGTCTAGTGTTTTGAAATTCCCTTTAACCAAAAATAAAATTAAACTAAAAACACTAAAAAATAGAACAAACTAAAATGAAAAGAAAAGAGAAGGAAAGAAAAAACTAAGTTGGGTCTTTAAGAATCTCTACGCTTTAAAGACACCACCCGATTCTTCACTTTTTCTTCTTCTTCTTCTTCTTTTTCTTCATCTAAGACTAAGAAAATCTTATAGAAAAATAGCTATGAACTTCTATGATTTGTGTTTTAAGGTGTTATTTATAGTTTAGCATTTAGAGGATTAAAAGAGGAAACTTTTGACCAATTTTAGGTCAAATTTAGACCAAAACAAGAAGGGAAGCATGGCGGTACTAAAATTCCCTCAGACCGCACCCTAAAAAGCATCAGTATTAAATTTTTTACGCATTGGTGCCGTAACGTCCAAAGCTGCGTTGTCATGTTCTCCCACAGGCATTGTGCCATCCACCAAATCCGGTGCCACTATCCCAGAGCTTCTACCCCTCCATGTGGAGTTGAGCAATTTGCAGAGCGGAGGCGCCAACTGCGGTTTCATCAGTTATCATCCCCGAAACTTATGCTTTGACTTCCAATGAATTCGAAATGAATTTATACTTCTTATAGCTCTTAAATCCTCACTTTTGGTCCTCTTTTCAACCCTTGATAGTAAAGCACCTATAAAATAAATCATAATCAAAACACAATAAAACTCAAAAACTAACAAAATAAATATAAGGAAGAATGTCAATTTATACTCTTATCACTCACACATAGTGGATGCAAAATATGTATCTCTCTCATTATCCATTGTCCCATTGTTCGTTTGGAATCCACAAATGCACGGAATCGTACAAATAATAAAGTGTACCTAAGTACAGACATCGTTCCTATGGAGATTGTGTTTAATTTTAATTAATTATTGAAATTGGATTAGCTCTAAAATTATTTGAACAACCGATTATGAAAAAGAGAAGTAGCTAAAATCAAAATAAAGATGATAAGCTAATAAATATGAAAGAAAAATAAAATATCAAATTATAATTGCACTTAAACAATTCATTGTAACACCCTCTCTCCTTAATTAGTTGTAACAAACCAAATTAATAGCCGAGCAACCTCTCTAACATCCATAAGCCTCTCCTAATAGCATATGGAAATACTCAAAAGTACATTATCCCCTATATTCCTATAAAAATAAAAATACCAAGGGTTCATTAAGATCTATGTCCTCTTTAATGGCTACATATGTTATGTAGTATATTCCTATCCTACACAACATGTGTCATTTTGTCCATGGCAAAACACAAAATTTGCTTTTCCAAGTGCATTAAGGTTACCTACTCAACAGCTAACTGGTGCTCAAGCATTTAGAAGCATTAGGTTCAAGATGGAACAATCAATTTAGTGAGAGAACATGCATTAAATCAAGAAAGATAAGTTAAAAGTAAATATTTAGATAATATTGCAATTCTAGAATTAAAAAATTAATTCATAATTGAAAATAAAAGCTCAATCTCAAAGATTTTAATATCAATAAGCAATAAAAATAAATAAAAAGAATAAAGTTTAATAGAAAACTAGTGTAAAAATCCCCCAAATCTCCATTACTCTTCTCATTCTTCTTGCCCCTTGGTATTTTTTTCATTGAGTTTGTTGAAAACAAAACCTAAAACAAATTCTAAATCTAGCAATAGAGCTCTCAAAATAAAATATTTAATTTTTTTCTAATTATGTTTTTTCTTTTTCTTACTCATTTTCCTCTCATACGATGTCAGCTCTCCAAGAAAGAGGAGTCCCTTCAACGCCTCAGATCTGAAGCTTAAGAATCAGCTCTCTTTTTCTTCCTTTTCATGCCAGCCAAAAGGAAGGGGAAGCCCACATTAAGATCTGGCGCTGATGGACGCATGTCGCGTCATTGTTGGAGGGCGAGTGAGGAGGTGTGGCGGTCTAAGATCATGGACAAAAGCGGGTGCATGGAGGCAAGGTGAGGCATGCAGCTTGGAAGCCATGCAGCTGCAAGTTTGCCTAACTCCAAGGGATGGGTCAAAATAATTGTTAAAGCGATCGAACGATATTGGAATTGAAAATTGCAGGGGTGAGAAGTTTCTTTAACCATTAGATGAGAATTGTTGCACGAGTGAGAAGTTTCTCATTAGATAAGAATTGAACTATGTAAACACCACAATCTCATGATCAAAAGCGAAGCCAAAAATATTAATTAAGGGTCGGGAGCATGATCAAACTAATGAAATAAGATAAACAAAATTTAAAATTTTATAAAATTTCATGTAAAAAAAATTTAGATAGGAAGGTCCCCCACCCTCCTTTGTATATGGCTCTACCCCTATTCCTTTGAAATTTGCTTCAATGATGTAACTTGTACGCCACAACTAAGTCTTCAAAATAATTATTCTTAAACCCAAAATTTCTACAGAAGTTGAATAAGTCTAAACAAATCATGAAGAATAACAAGGAAACGCCAAAAACTATAACTAACAAACAAAGAATGAAGATAAACTAGTGTTCAAGGCTTATAATATTGACTAGGGCTTAATATATTCCAAGATAAACTAGTGTTCAAGGCTTATAATATTGACTAGGGCTTAATATATTCCAAATTGGCTCGATCTCTCATTTCATTTTCTTGAGCCCCCTATTTCGTTTAAAGCTGGGGCTCCCGGAGTCGTAGATCTACTCCAAAACACACACACATGCATGTATATATATAGATATCGAAGTTGAGGGTCAGTGAAATCCGTTTGTAATTCTAAATTTTAATGAAACTCAATTTTATTAGTGTGTGACACTCGGTACCACATGTGCTTCTAGTATTGCTCACCTATACGTAGTCCTAAAAAAGAACGGAAGAAATAAAAAAGCATCAGTGGAAGATGGGTTGACTCAGGCTTCACTGATTGCCATATATCGGCAAGAAAATTTGTATAAAAACATATTTTTCTCTTTTAGAGAATTAGATACAATGACTTAAACGTTGTGCTTGATGTATACAGGAGAGCCTATCAGTTTTGGTCTATTTCTCCAACTTATAGATAAGCTCTAGGGAAGAATGATGTGAAAGATTTTTTTTTTTTTTTTTTGTGAGTTTTATCATTTTAGTATCTTATATTTTAAGAAAACATTATATTAGTATCTTATTATTTAAAAAATATTAAAATAGTATCATATATTATTTGTACTTTAAGTTTGTGTTTTGTGACATAAAATTTTCAACTTATCTTTTAATTAATGAACTCTAAATTAAACTATAAAAAAAAGTCAATCAATACAAATAATGCTAAAAATAAACAAGTCCATATATATGCTTTTCTTTAATGAGTTATGTAATTTTTTTTGTTTTGATTTTTTTATAAAATTAATTTAAAATTCATTAAGAAAATGATAAAAAATTCATATCAAAGAACATGAACCCATGATACCACAATGATATTTTTAAAAATTATAAGATACAATTTTGATGTTTTCCAAACAAAAAATACCAATACGATGTTTCTCATGCAAGATACCAAAATGATACTATTTTTTTCCAATTTTTATTTCTAATGTCACTAGTAGAGATTAGGCTTTTAACAACCACACTACTAATGATGACTACTAATGATGATGGATATCGTCGCTATTAATTGTTGTATTTACATCAACATGCTGTTGAAAAATCTAATAGCGACTGACATTCAGAAAAAGTCGTCGCAAATGATAAAAGCTTCAAGATTTCATAGAAATTCAACTTTCCAAGAAGGAGGAGTCCTTTCATCTCCCCGCGTCTAAAGCTTAAGAATCAGCCCTCTTTTTCTTCCTTTTCATGCCAGCGAAGAAGAAGGGGAAGCCCACATTGAGATCTGGTGCTGATGGACGCGTGTCGCGTCATTGTTGGAGGGTTGAGCGAGTAAGGTGGTGTGGCGGTCTGAGATTGGCGGACAAAAGCGGGTGCATGGAGGCAAGTGAGGCATGTAGCACGGAAGCTCATGCGGCTTCAAGTGTGCCGAACTCCGAGGACGCGTGGCGGTTGTTCGCTGGTGGGAGCTGCTGCTCCTCTACTTGTGACACCCTCTGGTCTGGAGGTGAAATTCATGCTCACGTCCGATGGGCTTTAGACAAGATCCAACGGCCCGTGTGCTTGGGTGGATGGCTTCGATCATTTATGCACGTGGTTCTTTGTTGGAGGCATGTTTTAATTTGAATTTCCTTTTCATTTTGACCCCACATTAATTTTAAATTGCCAAATTGCCCTTCTTTACGGGATATTTTGAAAAAAGGGTTAAAGAAAATTTGAAATTAAGTAAATGACCTCTTTTTTTTTTTGCACAAAAAAAAAGTTTTTTCTGAACACCGAAACTATCTCAGCTTTTTTTAGAGAAAAAAGAAAAAAGGAAACAAAAAATAAAATTTTTTTATGCAAAAAAAAAAGAGGCCATTGACCAAATAAAATTTTTTGAAAAAGTTATTTTTAAAAATCTCCCCTTCTTTACCCACACAAAAGGAAAATAAAATAAATTAATAATAATAATAATAATAATGATAATGATAATGATAATAACAATAATAATAATAATAATATTTACTTAAAATAAAATAAAATAAAGGCAAATAAAATCAAATTAACAAAAGAATAAAAAGTAAAATATATAAAAATAAATAAAAATATAAAAAATATAGCAAAAATATGTACTTTTAAGTACATGAAAAACTCTATTTTTATAGAGTTATCATCCGTCATATTTATACAAAATTTATGATCAATAAAAAATCAATCTAGTCAACGTTTGTGATAAGTATAGAAATGTAATTAAATAATCCTAATTGCAGTCCTAATATGGTAT
>CAMOHE010055051.1:57449-82883 GCA_946598075.1 Artocarpus hirsutus
ATGAGTGGGCGGCACGGAGATGGTCTACCAATAAGAGCCACAAGTCTGGGGGCCCCGCAAGGTGGGTCCTATGGAGGCTTGAGGGAGTACGCCCGGGCCGGACGCCACACTACGACACCCCTTATAGACGATATTGGTCAAGATGTCATCTATGAAAGGTGTCATAGAATCTCTAAGGCTTTGATGACATCTCCTATTTGTTATAAAATAATTTAACGATACTAAACTATTATCGTTAAAAGTAAAGCTTTAATACGGTATCTATATAAATGTCGTTAATTATTGTTTTAAATGTCATTAATGACCTATTTGTTAGAGATATCGTTGTATATACTTTTTAACGACATTCAAAAACTACATGTCATAAATAATATGTCGTTAAATGTAGTTTTTCTTGTAGTGTAGAGTGGGAGAAGGACATGCATGTGCCATCTTTGAGATTAAAAAGTGTAAAGTCTGCCTTAGATTTGCCACGTACAAGTTTAGAACAAATAAGGCCCCAAGGCAGATTCTACTTCCACATCTTGACATGATACAATGCCCCCACCATAGCTGTCTTTTGAGACATACTTGACTTGGCTTCTCATTACGTATGCAATATGCCACTGCTTGTTTTATTTAGCTGTTGTACTTGTGGCAAATGTTACCTGTGCGATTCATAATGCAGAAGAAAAAATTGAAAGAAGTAAAAAAAAAAAAAAAAGTTTCTTGTGATTTCGTTTTTATAATTTGATAATCTAATATGCTTTTATGCAGTGCCAGTAGTTGTGCCGTTCAAGGCTGCAAAGTGCCAAGGGACAAAATAATTGTTAAAGCAATCGAACGAAATTGGAATTGAAAATTGCACGAGTGAGAAGTTTTTTTAACCATTAGATGAGAATTGTTGCACGAGTGAGAAGTTGAGAATTAGATAAGAATTGAACTACGTAAACACCACAATCTCATGACCAAAAGCAAAGCCAAAAATATTAATTAAGAGTCGGGAGCGTGATCAGACTAATGAAATAAGACAAACAAAATTTAAGATTTTATAAAATTTCATGTAAAAGAGTTTAGATACGACGGTCGCCTACCCTCGTTTGTATATGACTACCCCTATTCCTTTGAGATTTGCTTCAATGATGTGACTTGTACGCCAGAATTAAGTCTTTAAAATAATTGTTATTAAATCCGGAATTTCCATGGAAGTTGAATAATTCTATACGAATCATGAAGAATAAAAGGAAACCCCCCAAAAAAAAAAAAAAAAAAACTAACAAACAAAGAATAAAGACAAACTAGCGTTCAAGGCTTATAACATTGACTAGGTCTTTTTAAATTCCAAATTGGCTTGATCTCTTATTTCATTTTCTTGAGCCCCCTATTTCTTTCAAAGCTGGGGCTCCCGGACTCGTGGATCTACTCCAAAACACACACACACACACACATGTATATATATACATCGATGTTGAGGTTCAGTGGAATCCGTTTGTAATTGTAAATTTTAATGTAACTCAATTTTTTTAGAGGGTGACACCAGGTCCCACACGTGCTTCTAGTATTTCTCGCCTATATGTCATTTTAGAAAAGAAAGGAAGAAGTAAAAGAGGTTGTCGGCAAGAAAATTTGTATAAAAAGGTTTTTTTTTTTTTTAGAGAATTAGATACAATGACTTAAACGCTGTGCTGATGTATATAGGGGAGCCTATCAGTTTTGGTCTACTTCTCCAACTTATAGATAAGCTCTGGGGAGAATGATGTGAAAATTTCTTTTCTTTTTGGTTTTATCATTATAGTACTTTGTATTTTAAGAAAATGTTATATTAGTATTTTGTTGATTAGAAAATATTAAAATGATATTATCTACTATTTGTACCTTAAGTTTGTGTTTAATGACTTAAAATTTCTAACTTATCTTTTTATTAATGAACTCCAAATTATGTTATGAAAACTAAAAAAAAAAATCAATAAATACAAATGATACCAAAAATAAAAAAGTCCACATATATGCTGTTCTTTAATAAGTTGTTAAATTTTTTGTTTTGATTTTTTTTATAAAATTAATTTTGAATCCATTAAAAAAATGATTAAAAATTCAAATTAAAAAACATGAATTCATGATACCAAAATGATATTTTTAAGAACTATAAGATATAATTTTGATATTTTCTAAATAAAGAATACCAAAATGTTGTTTCTCATGCAAGGTACCAAAATGATAATATTTTTTTTTCCAATTTTCATTTCTAATATCACTACTAGAAATTAGGCTTTTAGCGACAACACTATTAGTGATGACAGGTATCGTCGCTATTAATTGCCGTATTTAGACGACATGCAGTCACAAAAACTAATAGCGAAGACATTGAGAAAAAGTCGTCGCAGACGATAAAAGCAACAATGTGTCATTGTATAATGTACACATATTAGCAACAACAAGTTGTAGCAAAAAAATTTGGAAAATATCATGTTGTTGCAAACCATTAATGCGCCAAAAGGCACCCTGACATGAGAAAATTACGAGCCAATTAAGGATATTTGCAACGACATGCTGTCACAAATATGAGTGAAATATAGCTAGCTTTGCAGAGTCAGAGATACCAATGGTATTGTCGTCACAAATGTCGACAGAGTATAGTTGGCTTTGAATAGTCAGAGGTACTTATAGCGTAATGTATTTACAATGACAACAACAATAATTTTCAACATTTTCCCAAAAATTTTGGCGGTGGGTTTGGCGGTTTCTAAAAACTATTTGCAACGACACCTAAAAAAGTCATCACAAAATGCTTTTCCAAAATCTTCCCCTCTCAACTTTCTCAATTTTTTTAGAGTAAATTAAATGGTGTTGTTTAAGGCTATAATTTACGACGACTTTGGGGTTATTTGCTACAACATGTGATCGCAAAAATGTCTATACATAATTCAAAATACAAAACCTTTCTTCCCCATTTTTCACAATTTTTGCTTGCCTCTCTCTCCAATTCTCTTATTCTCTCCGGCCAAAATCCATCCAAAACCCCCCAAAGTTCTCTTTCTCGTCCACTTTCTCCTATATTTTGCATTAAGATCCTAAATACTTCAAAGAATTCCAACTTCTCCCAAAAGAAAACACAAAAAATTCTCAAATACCAAGCTTTCTCTTCCTCTCTCTGCTACTACCACTGTTTGCTGCTGTCATTCCTCCCCGATTGCTGCCACTTTAAATTTTCCACCCCTGGTTTTAGTAGGTTTTGGATTAAGTAAGTTTTTAATTTTTTTAACAGTTTTATTTATGGACTATGGTTATGTTAATATTTATGTGGTATGAATGAAGTTATGTGATTATGAATATATGTTGATTATAAATTTGTAAAAATGTTAAATAATTTGAGGAAAGAAAAATGTGTTTGTATTTGGATTAGTTTATGTTATTTGTTTGATATTAGATTGGTTTTTTTTTTTTTTGTTGTGATGGTAAAAACGTTGAATTAAATGTTGTTGTGGTGGTTATAATAGAATTGGATTTTTTTATGTTATTGTAATGGTGAAAATGTAGAATTATAATGTTGGTGAAATTTTTATTATTTATATAAGTTAGTTAGAATTGTGATGTTGTTTTAGTTAGAATTATAATTTTTATTTATTGATATGTTCTTAGTTGATTGAATTGTTTTATCTTATAAGTTGGTTGTTGTTTTTAGTTAGTTTATAAGTTGTTTGTAAGTTGGTCAAATTTTAAAATAAATTAGTTCTTATAATTTTTAATATATTAAAAAAAGTAATCTAATTCCTAAAAAATTAATTTAATTTATTACAATATGTTATATGATTTAAAAAGATTAAATTAATTTAATTAATTACATTGTAACTTATTTATTACAATGTAACATTTCAAATAGATAAGAAATAAAACTTCCCTTAAAAATCATTTAAGAAATAAAATGCTTAAAAAATTAATTAACAAATATAAATATATTATTTACAAACAAAAAAGAAACTAAAAAAATAAATAAAATTTTCCTTAGAATTAATTAACAACTCTATAATAAAATAATATAATATATTATTTTATTTAAGAAGTAATTGATATGAAAGTTTTTTAGTTACAATTTATTGTAAAAGTAAATTTCAATAATTGAATATACAATTCTAACACAATTATTGGTTAGGCCAATGCAATGATCCAATAGCCAATGTTTGCCATATACAATAGGGGTGACATGCATCGTCATGGGGACACTTGGGTTAACCCCCAAGCAAAGCATACTTTGGTAAGTATTTTTATTCTTTCTATATTATCTTTTCTTGTTTAAATTAGTCTCTAAATTTATAACATATGTTTATTTTTATTTGTGTAGAATAAGATGAAGGAGGAGAGATCAACCCAAAGGATACAATATGCTGCTAGTTCATCTTCACAAGCTACTAACAAGGAGGAAATTTTGGAGCAGGTTCTAAATACAAATAGAGGACACAAGATTGGACTAGGTCCTAAACTCCCAAAGAAGATTTACTATGGCACTTCTTCATCCTCTAGCTCCTAGTTAGGCAGAACATCTTTAGCGTGTGTTGATCTGCACCATGGAAGAATATTTGCAATGATCATACGAGCAAAACTTGCAAACGTATGAGAACCAAAAGAAGATGATGGACTTGCTGGCCTAGCCACATCCTAATGTTTAACCCCCACCCCTGACTTCTCCTCAACCTTATGTACCTCTAGTCCTTCGCCTCCTCCAAATGATACTAATGGCAACGATAAGAATGCTAGTGATGATCCAAATTTAAGGGATTAAATTGTATTTTCATTTTATTTATCTACACTGTTTAATATTTAAGACATTATATTTGATTGTATACTATTAATGAAGCAATTTATTTGTATTGAAATTTTTAAATATTAATTAATTTTTATTATTGTAATTTAATATATGGTAGTAAAATATATTAAAAATAACAAATTAAAAATTTAATAAAAATCATTAAAATATATTTATTGTAATATTATAATTATTTAAAAATAAACATTTGCAAGGATAAAGTCGTCGCAGATGCAAACAAAACCAAAAACATTAGCGATGATATTTTAAAAATGTCGTCCTAAAAACTGACGCTAAGTTAACACCTAAGTAAGTATTTGCAACAACATATTTTGAAATTATCATCGCAAAACATTGGATCCACGTCAGCCCAACGACTCTTCTGATGACTTATTTGCAGAGATGTGACGATCGTCATCGTCATAGATATATTTATGACGACGTATGTCATCGCAAATAACTCTTTTGCAACCAATTTTATGCGATGACGTATTTGCGACTACTTGTCGCAAATAATTTTTTTTGCAACGACTTCTGGTTTTTTGCGACGATGTTTTGTCATTGCTAAAGCCTATTTTGAAGTATATGGACACTTGACAGTTAAAATGACGATGTGCCGGCCAATTTAATCGGTATTATCCAACCTTTTATAAGTATTATAATATCTTAAGCTAGAGAGCGGTCAAGGACTTAAAATATACCCTGCCACTAGACATGTTATTCAGAATATACATAACTATAAATTTATACTCTCCAAGCATAAGCATTCAAATGAATAATCGTTATTACATATCAAACAAAGAATTTTCTTAGATATACATGGTGAGCATCCATTTATATAATAATGGCGGCAATAATAACATTTTTTTGAAGTGTAAACAATGAATCATATTTTTCGTTTCTATTTTTTGCAAGTTAAGAAAATCTATGATAAATTACAGCTCCAGCGCTGCCCACCCAAAAGGGCAAAAAAAAAAATAATTATATATATATATATATATATATATATATATATAATGCTCCTGACAGCCTTCTACTTTTAAACACAATATGAAAAGAAACTAAGAAGTAGGACACTTCACGGTTACATGTTTGACTGTCATTAATTGATCCAACAATGAGACAATAAAGCGTGATATTTATTTATTTAATGTTCGATTTGACTTAGGCAAATAGTCAATATTTGTTGCCGTTATTTTGTATAATCTGATCTATATTCCTTAGAAAATAAATTAAAAAATCGTGCCGAACGTGAGACACGTTTCAGTCTAATCTCACATCCTTGTTTCTCTCCTTCATTTGTATCCGCAAGAAGCTTGGGCCATGGTATAAATAAATGATTATAAAATAAATTACTTAAAAGGAAGAATAAGAAAAATGTCAGATTTTGTAAAATTATTAGTAACAAATGTCATATATATTTTGAGATGTTAGCAAGTGTCATTGAGTAATTGTATAGACCAAATTACCCTCATACGTAAAATATCCTAACAATAAAGCTAATTCTTTATTCTTTTTTTCCTTTTTTTCCCTTCTTCTTTCTCCTCTCCTCGTCCACCGTTCTGTCTTTCTCATCTCTCTATGTTCTCTAGTGGCGATGCTACAAGGATGCCAGAATGATGGCCGTCGCTCACCGTCATTATTACTAGCCGCTCCTAGCTGTCGTGCTTCACTGGTCGCCTCCATCACTAAAAGGATGAGAGAGAACCAAATTTGTTGTCCTTTGCTAGCCGATTGTCGTTGGCTTTGCTAACCATAGCCATTAACTTCGCTTGCCCATAGCCGTCAGGCGAGGATGAGAGAGAACCAGATCTACCACTGCTTGTTAACTGCTTATTGTCGACTTCACTTGCCCATTGCCATTGGATTCACTTGGTCGCCATCGTCGACAAGGGCAAAGCCAAAAATTTAGTCCGGTAAAGGAAACATAAAATTTCAAGAGGAGGACGGGGGTTGGAACAGAATTTTAGAGGAGGCAAAAAGTAAATTTTATAAAATTTTATATAAAATATTGAAAGAAAAAAGATCGAGGGGCGGACATCCACCTTCGTCCGTATGTGGCATCACCCTGGCCGTCGGCTTGCCATGGAAGATAATAGCCAAGCCTACTGTCGTCGTTGTTGTTCGAGCACACTAATGGAGTAGTTGTAGAGAAGAAACCAGGGAGAGGAAAGAGAGAAAGATGAGAGAAAAACTTAGTCAAATTGAGAGTAATATGGTCAACATAATTATATAATTTGATAACAAAATTAATAAATGACATTGACCATCGTAAATTAAACCTAATATTTACTATTAATAATTTATAAAATTTGATATTTCCTACAGTTTTGCTAATTTTTAAAGCCTAACTTTATTTATTCATTTATTTAATATGAAAACTTCATTAAGATAAAAGACCACAAACGTAATCACATATGACTACCCATCTAAGGAGAATTTGACTTTAGCCATTGATTGGATCCACCCGTAAGGATGAATGAAGTGTTAGACTAGGTTTCTTAAGGGTTAAATAATGTAATAGTTTTTTAAAACATTTAATCACTACAGAATTTATTATTTTCACGTATCAAGTATGTTCTTTTTAGGTTCATTTATGTTGAATATATTATAAACAAACAAAAGTCTAAGACTATAAATTTAAACATTTAAGATCGTGTATATGATGGACAGATTATGCGAAAGACATGAATCTTAAAGTGATAGCCTAAATATAAAAGATTTGCAATCGAGGAAATAAAGTTGGACGCTTTACTAAGGTTAAGATTGTTATATTGTCTACATCTCTAATGGGAGATAGATTGTCTTGGTCATCGGAGTTGCACTTTGTGAGTAGAGACGTTGGTATATTGTCACTTGTGATGATATATTGGATAAAGACTAAAGATGAGTTGATTTGATTCATAATTCCATTTGAATAAATCAATTCACTTTAGACATTTATATGTGTTATATCTTAATCCAAAAATGAATCAACAAGCCCATATTCTTGACTTGTGTCTTTTGATATACCCAAAGGTGGCATTCAGAATTATATAAAGATACGTACATCGATACATTGGAGGTATGAATCATGAATGACACAAATATAGAATCTATAGCTCTTTTGTAAAGTTAGTGACATTTTCTTATACGCTTTATCCTGTAATTGAAAACTAGAGCGCTCAACTACTTGTATACATATGTATAACCACATGGTTTACTATTTGTATTGTTTATGAATAGTAAGAATTCTAATGGTGAGATAATGGAACATAAGATAAATGTAATCGAAAAGGTAAAACAAAATTTATCCTTAAGCCAATTATGGATATCTTATGGGGGTGTTGCTTGTTATGATATGTCATAGATAGTTAACTTATTAGAGTTTCGCGATTTATATATAGTTTGAGATTACAACTTTAAGCTTTTAGTGGAATAGCTATAAAGTTGATAATTATAAAATGTATATGTCGTGGACTTATAATTTTATAATTATAAGAGCTTGATTTATATATATCCATAGGGTGCTCACTCACATATTTTCCTGTGACGATACATTGCATTTTCCCTTCAAATTGATAATTTGTGTTAATTTTATGAGTAGTTTAAATTTGATTGATTGGAATGCGATAATTCATGTTAGTTTATTGGTTGAATTAAATTCAAAATAAACATATTTAATTATTTAAATATATTTTATTTGATATTGGATTATCTGTATATGATTGTTTTAATCAGATAATTTCTCTACTAGATTATTTGAATTAAAACTGAAGCTCTATCAAAGATTCTCATGTAAACTAAAATATAAAAGTTTCTAAAATTAGGCAGACCAGTAGGCTAGTGGCTAGGTCTGTCCAGCCGATGGAGCATAATTAAGAACATAAATTAGTGCAACAAAGGCAAGCAGATGGTCTTGGGCGGCAGGCCAGTTCCCATAATCATATTACATGTTTTTCACCATTTTGACTCAAATTTAGAAGCTTTATCTTGATAGAATTGATGTTCTACCAGCCACTATAAATAAGATATTTGTTCCTATTGTTTTATTCATCAATAATTAGAGAAATTTAGAGAAAGAGTATTCTAGAGAGAAAAACTCTGAAACTCCATAGAATTATTGTTCAACATCTGGAATAATAATTCTTGGCTTTCTATCATGGTTGTGGGGAGAGGTTCCCAAGAGAAGAATCAAACAATGTATGTCCATTCACATTACAATCGTGGAATAGAAAATAACAAAAAAGAACAGTTGGTTGAGGCTCTTCTAGAAGCGATTTGTAGTAGCGGCTCTACCAAATGATTTCTTGTCAGAAATGCGGTTCTGATTCTATAAGGTACGAAAGATCCTTCATTAATTTATGTTACTTAGCATGTCTAACTCAGTTTATGGAAATGCTTTTATTAAAAAAATTTTAAATTCTACTTTGTGTTCTTTTTCCAAAAATTAGAATTAGAGCCATGTTTTACAGGGTTTGTGATCATGTTATATACAAAAATTATGTGATCTTAATCTCTCCAATGCTTAAATTGAATTTTTTAGAGAGCTGACACTCTAGGGTTCTATATATTTATATGGTGTAATGAGATTATGTGGTGAATGACATTAATTAGTTATTGTTAATTGAATTTTTGTTTTAATTATTATTTTTAATTAATTAATTTTTGTCAGTAATGGTTTCTTAGAGATTAGAATGCATTTTTTATGTAATTAGATAGCGGTCTATCATCACTATCTAGTGTTTGTTATTTTATTTTCTACAAATTTTGTAAGCTAGAAACTATATAGGTTTTTTATTGTAAATTTCTATCAATATTGAAGACAGATCTAGAAGAGGGAGATGATCGCATGTCAAAGGTATTTTATGTGTTTATAGATTTTTCCTAGTTTTTTAATTATTGAAAATAAATCAAAAAACTACAAAATCTATTTTTTGAAAGATAAGAATTGAAAAACTTTGTTCAACGTCAGACTGGCAGGCTAGTTACCTAGAGCCAACTAGCCTATAGCAGATAACAAAGAGGGTTCTATATCAAACTGGCCAGCCAGTGATCCTAGGCCTACAGGCCGTTCTCGAGCAGAACCATTTTTTAAATCAATGCATTTTTTCGGAGTAGTTTTTTCCTTCTATTTTTTGAGACAATTCTGAAAAACAAGGAAATTTTATGATAACCAAAAATAAATTTTGATCTATATGAAATTGAAATTGAAGGACAAATGCCACATAAAGAATGATATGGCAAAAAGATACAAGATGAAGAATTGTTATATGTTTTGATTTAAATTTTGTAATCTTTATTTTTTTCTCTAGGATGAACTACAATATTACAGTTATTTATTACATTGCTCATAGCTTTACTTTTTGCGTTGCTTGTTTACTTTATAATATGTTTTTTCCATGTATACTGATAATATGTTATGTAAAATAGGGAGCGTCACTCACTAAAAATTGGTCAAGCATATTTTGAGGTAAGACCTTGTTTTCTAAAATATTGAGTCGGACAAGGTTTTCGAAGAGAGCACCTAAGGTCTCTATCATTGGTCCATATGTAACACATAATGGTTTCGACCCCTAGGAAGGGAAACATCATATACTAGGTTGGATCTCTAAAAGGCTTGAGCAAGTTTTATCGTTGATCACCTTAGGTGGCAATTATAAACCATGGATAAAGTAGTTGAAACGATGTTTAAACACTTAAGATTAATTTTATTATTAACCTCCCTAAGAGCACTGTTAATAAAATTAATAGCCAAAGAAAGTGACTATTAGTATAGGCTAGACCAAGATAAGTCTTAAATGATATATACTAATTGGATGGGATCTTTATTTCTAATTAAATTTAGAAAGTCTCCCCTAGATGGCTTGTTGAACTTTGAGTTGGGAATTATAGTTGTAAGGTTGTGATATTTTTAAGGATTTGATACATAAACACATTATATGCTTATTTACATGTTTATGTTATCTTACTAAATTATTATCGCATGTTTCCTTATGCTTGATATATGAATCTTTATTGTAGAATAAAATGTCTAAAAACGCATTATCCTTGATACTTGACAAAGATACACTAAATGGCGAGAACTATAATGATTGGAAAAGGAACCTGAACATTGTCCTATCCTCTAAAAAACTAAAATTTGTGCTAACCACACCTTAACCTCCCGCGCCTACTGGTGAGTCCATTAATGAGCAAATCCAAGCATATGATCGCTAAAGAGACGCTGACGATCAAGCCCGATGCTATATTATGGCTAGCATGAATAACATGCTGCTTTAGACTCAATATGAAGATCATGAAACTACCCGGTAGATCATAGACAATCTTGAAGATATGTTTGGAGGCTAAGCCTTAACAAAACGGCAAAGGGCTCTTCAAAAGCTTCTTAACTGTAAACAAAATCCAAGGACACCTATGAACGAGCACATGATATTGGTAATGGGTTACCTCATTGAAGCTCAAGCCTATGGAGCCATCATTGATGCTGAGTCACAGATGACCATGGATTTTGAGACTCTTTCTAAGGAGTTCATCCATTTAAAGCTTCATGAGAAATAGACAAGATGTGACCTTAACTGAGCTGATGAAGTACTTATAGGAATTCAAAAACTAGATCAAGGATGGATCTACTTGTGGTGAGGTGAGCATGGTGATTGCATTTGGTTTTAACTTTAACTTGAGGAATGGAAAAAAGCAAAAGGCTAAGAATAGGAAATCTTCTATTCCACCGACTAAGGGCAAGAATAAGAAGAAGAAGATAAGGAACCTAGAGAAGGTCAAGTGCTTATTTTGTGGGAAAGTTGGGCACATCAAGAAGAATTGCAAGGTCCTCCTAGCTAAAGGAGGTATGTGTGAACTTCTGGTTATTAAAACATGTTTAGTCGAAGAATCAAGTGACACTTAGGCCATAGATTCTGGAGCCACTAATCATGTTTGTGTTTCTCTGTAGAAGTACAAGGAAACAAGAAGTCTACTACATGAGCACTTCACGCTATGGATGAGCAATGGGACCTTAGTGTTAGCTGAAGTAGTAGGAGACGTCCATCTTTATAGGGATAGTTATAGGATTTTAATTTTGTGAGATTGTTTTTATATTCCTAAACTTAAAAGAAATTTAATTTCTATTGGTTGTTTATTTAAGGATTCTTATTTAGTTTCTTTCAATAACAAAGTGGTGATTCTAAAAAATAAATCTTTTATCTGTAGTAGATGGATGCAAAATAGTCTATATCATATCAAACCAAAATTGGACTCAATGCCGAACACTAAGATTAATGATAACTCTAAAAGGCTCAAAACTTTTCATTCTAATGAGACTTACATTTGGCACTTATGATTAGATTATGTTAGCCTAAATAGATTCAAAGGTTGGTAAGGGATGGACTTTTAAGCCATTCAAAAGTAGAATCTATACCACAATGTGAGTCTTGTTTGGATGGCAAAATGACTAGACGACGATTCGAGTCTAAAGGCATTCAAGCCTAAGGGGATTTAGAACTAATACATAGTGATGTTTGTGGTCCCATGAACATCAAGGTATAAGGAAGGTATCAGTATTTTATCACTTTTATTGATAACAACTCGAGATATAGGTACATTTACCTCAATGCATCGTAAGAGCAAAACTTTTGACCAATTCAAGGAGTTTTGAGTAGAAGCAAAAAAGTAATTAGGTAAACCCATAAAGGCAATTCAATCTGATCAAGGTGAAAAGTACCTCTTCGATGAGTTCTTTGAATATCTAGTAGAAAATAGGATTATATGCCATTTTTATTATACCTGGCACTCCGCAAAAGAATGGCATGGCTGAAAGAAGAAATAGGACCTTGTCTATGATGAGTTATTCAGCATTGCCATTATCTTTTTGGGGATATGCCTACAAACCACATGTTATTTTTTAAACAATGTGCTCAAAATCAGTTCTTAAAACTCCTCACGAGCTATGGATGGGTAGAAAGACATCCTTAAACCATATTCACATATAAAGATGTCTTATTCATGCCATAGATTAGAAAGCAAACAAGGTAGAAGCATGTTCAAAAGTTTGGGTATTTGTGGGTATCCTAAGGGGACAAAAGTGATTATTTCTATAACCTAAAAGAAAATAAAGTCGTAGTTTCAACAAATATGACATTCCTTGAGGAAAGATACATAAACGAATTTAAGCCTCATAGTAGAGAGGTAATCAAGGAGATAGCAAGCAATATCTCTAATAGCTCGAATAGAAATCAATCCAATCATTGTGGAAAAACCAGCCAAACAGTAACCTAGGAGGTTTCAGTGTAGTGGGAGGATTAGGCGTCAACCTGAGAGGTATGTGTGGGATGGTGAGCCTACCTAGATGAACCGATTAAATATGACAAGGATCCTTACACTTACAAAGAAGCCATAGAGGATGTTGATGCAAAACTTTAGACAAAAGCCATGAACAATGAGACAAAGTCTATAAAGACTCATTAAGTCTGGGAACTTATGGACCTTTTTGAAGGGATGATTTTTTAGGCTTAATGCCCTACAAGAATGGACATTGAACGTATTGTTAATAAATAAATAAATAAAATAAAATTTATAATTATTTTGGTTGCTTATGTGTATTATGAATACTTTAATAAACATCAATAAAATTCTATGATTATTAATGTGGCTATAAATTTAGTATATAAATGTTATATACTTAAAAATAAAATGTATAGATAATAATTTGTTGAAAATCTTCCAAAGTTAGTATTTGGATTTTAGGAACTAAACAAGGAAATATTTTAGCTAATTGACAGCTATAGAATCAAGATTTATTGGTCTAATGTGTTGTAATTTGACAGCTTTTTTACTTTCTTAATTTAGTTTTCTTTCAGTTATTAGATTAGGAAAACCAATCGCTATACTAGTATATATGTAGCATCTATGTATCATTTTTATTAAGATAAATAAGAAATATTCAATATTCTCTCAAAACTTTCACTTTCTCAAAAACTTTCATTGTATCAAGAGCCCTTTTGATCCTAGGGCTAAAACCCTGTCCATACCACCGTCAATAACCACCTCATGCACCGTCCGCCACTGTGCATTCGTATAGTCTGCCGTCCATACAGCCCCCGTCATACAGTCCCTGTTCGTACAAGTCCATAAAACCGTCCGTACATGTCCGTACATCGCCGTCTATACATGACCCCCATATAGTCGTCGATCATCACACATCCGTATAGACTGCACACTCACATGGTGAAATTTGAAATGGCCATAGAAAAACTCAGTTCCTCCTCCACAACATCTGACGTCACCTCTCATCAAAATTCCACTATCTCCAATCCTAGTGGAATGTCAGACAGTAGTCAAATCCTCATTAAAAGACACAAACTCAATGGGAACAATTATCTCCAATGGTCCCAATTTGGGATGATGTTCATTTTTGGGAGAGGAAAAGATGATTATCTCATCGGGGAAGTTGCCATTCTAGTGAAGAATGGTCCACGGTACAAGACTTGAAAGACCCTCAATCACATGGTAATGTCATGGTTAATAAGTTCCATGAACAACGAGATAGGTTAGAATTTTCTTCTATATGAGACAACAAAGGAGATTTGGGATGCTGTGAGAGAGACATATTCAAGTTTTGAAAACACCTTAGAACTTTTTGAGATGGAAACTAAACTACACAATCTCCAACAAGAAGCTCTTATTGTCACTCAAAATTTCAACACTCTCACCCGCTATTGGCAACATCTTAACATGTTTGAAGTCTATAATTGGAAGTGCCCCAAAGACATAGCCCTATACAAAAGATTGTAGAGCAAAAACGAACATTCAAATTTCTTCTTGGTCTCAACAAAAACCTACATGAAGTCTGAGGGAGAGTAATGGGAACCAAACCTCCTCCAAGTATTCGAGAAGCTTTTTATGAAGTTCGACGTGAAGAAAGCAAAAAGAAGGTCATGATGAGATCCTAAAATTCCACTTCAGACCTTGAAGGATCTGCCTTTGCAATACGAGGACCATTAGCAAGTAATAATCATAATCAGCAAAGGAAAGGGAGACCTTGGTGTGATCACTGCCGCAAACCTGGACATCTCAGGGAGACTTGTTGGAAAATTCATGGCAAACCCGCTGATTAGAAGCCATCAAGAGCAACAAATAATAGAGAAAATCGAGCCAACATTGCAGCCATCTCAGATGACAACTCAGCCTCAACTAAATCAAGTCCCTTCACCAAAGAGCAACTTGAGGTTTTGCAAAAAATTTTTGACCAAAATACAGTCTGGTTCTCAATCTTAATCAAGTAATTCTGTGTCTAGAACTAGCATGTTAGTGCAAAAAGGTAATTTCTTGTTGACGATTGACAAATGGCACACAAAACCATGGATTATTGATTCAAGAGCATCAAATCATATGATAGGAGATGCAACAGCGTTTTACAAATACAGTCAACGTAATGGAGACTCTACAGTCTGAATTGCTGATGGTAGGTACATTATCCAAAGTTGAGGGAATTGGTTTAGTCAAGATTACCAAGGATCTGACCCTAAATTCCGTTCTCCATGTTCCTAGTTTGGATTGTAATTTACTTTCAATCAATAAATTGACTTGTGATCTAAATTGTGCAACTAAGTTTTTCCCAAACTTGTGTGAATTTTAGGAATTAGATTTAGGGAAGACGATTGGCAGTGCTGAGATGTGTTCGAGACTCTATCTTCTCAAGGACCATACTCCTCTAAGAAGACAAGTTTAAACTACAAGTGGTGTCTCTTTTAAAAGTCAGTTTGTTTTAAATTCCTATGTCAATAGAGATAGTTAAATTATGTTGTGGCACTATCGTCTTGTGTAGAATTTCTGAGATTTGATTCTTGATAATTAGGGAATAATTTTCTTGTGATTTGGTGAGTTGTATAGGCTACGAATCTTGGATTTAGATAGCTGAATATCTGATTTCCTACGATTTAGATTTGTAGGAGATCTGTTAGCTGTATCTTAGCTGTATCCCTAGGTTAGTGAACTAATTTTTTTGATTTCAAGTCCTATGTATACTACTGTACATACATTTGAATGAACAAGAGAATATATTCTTCAATTTCTCTAAAAAATATTCTTCAATTTCTCTCAAAACTTCATGGTATCAGAGCTATTCTGAGACCAATCTTCTCTCATGACAAAATACAATATGGCCACCAGCTCTTCATCGGAAGTCACCTCCAATTTTGAAACAGCCATGACAGGCTCAAATGGAGAAACCGAGAGCAATAATCTACCCATTACTGGTCACAAATTAAATGGGTACAATTACCTTCAGTGGTCACAATCCATCATGATGTTCATATGTGGAAAAGGAAAGGATGATTACCTTACTGGTGTAGCTACAGCCCCAAACAAAGATGATCCTAAATTCAGAGCATGGAAATCTGAAAATAACATAGTGATGTCTTGGTTGATAAATTCCATGGTGAACAAGATTGGAGAGAACTTTCTTCTCTACGAAACTACCAAGGAGATATGGGATGCTACCAAAGAAACCTATTCTAGCTCTAAAAATGCATTCGAACTATTTGAGGTAGAAATCATCCTTCATAACTTTCGAAAGGTGAATCCTCAGTCACTCAATACTTTAATTCTCTCACACGATATTGGTAATAGTTATATCTTTTTGAAACCTTTCAGTGGAAGTGTACTAGAGATGAAGCATTGTACAAATAGTTTGTTGAAAAGAAACGAGTGTAAAAATTTTTGTTGGGACTCAACAAAGAACTCGACGAAGTACGAGGAAGAATTTTGGGGACAAAACCACTACCAAGCATCCATGAAGCTTTCTCTAAAGTCTATCGAGAGGAGAGCCATAAGAAAGTCATGATGGGCCCACCATCTGCCACTCCAGCAACCAGAGAAGGGTCTACACTTGCTATTCGATGACTCCAACAATCTCAAACTGATGGCAATTGGCCCCAAAAAGGAAGACCTTGGTGTGATCATTGTCATAAAGCTGGACACACTTGAGACAACTGTTGGAAGATCCATGGCAAGCCGACAGACTGGAAACCATGACAAAACAACAAAGAGAGTCACGAAAATGCTACCTCTATAACTAACGACACAGCCACAACTGAAACCAATCTGTTTAGCAAAGAGCAGATTGAACTTCTGTAGAAGATGTTCGAGTAGTCCTTGCCAACTCCAACATCATTTGCAACATTGGCCCAATCAGGTAACATTCTCAAAGCTCTTAATGTGAAACAGATTTAGAGACCATGGATTGTCAATTCAGGTGCCTTAGACCACATGACGGGTGATGCCTCTTCTTATGAACCTTAAAACTTACCAACAAGGACACACTGTTAGAATTGCTGATGGATCTATATCCAAAGTAACAAGGATCAGTTTAGCCAAAATTTCAGACTCTCTTATTCTCAACTCTGTTTTCTTGTTCCAACTCTTGATTTTAATCTCTTATCAGTTGCTAAACTCACCCGTGATGAAAATTGTGTGGCTAAATTTGTTCATAACCTTTGTGAATTTTAGGACTTGGATTCGGGGAAGATGATTGGCAGTGCTAGAGAGTGCTCGGGACTCTATCTCCTCAAAAATGAAGACCCTCCAAAAAGATAAGTTTGACAAGTTGTGTCAAAGATTCAGTATCAAAATAATGCTTTGTTAAGCCTTAGTTCCAATAACGATGGTGAGATCATGTTAAATCACTATCGCCTAGGTCATCCTAATTTCTTGTATTTGGAAAAACTTTTCCCTTCGTCATTCAAAAATAAAAATTCAAAGCAATTTCATTGTGAAGTGTGTCAACTTTCAAAGCATGTCAGAAACTCATATCCCAAACTTCCATATAAAGAATCACCTCCCTTCTCACTAATTCACTCTGATATTTGGGGACCTTCTCGAATCAAAAACATAACAGGAACATGTTGGTTCATTTTTGGATGATCATACTCGAATCACTTGGTTATTTCTCGTGAAAGAAAAATCTGAAGTAGGCCAGATATTTAAAAATTTCAATGCCATGATCCAAACCTAATTTCAAACAAAAATCCAAGTGTTGATAACTGACATTGCTAGGGAATATCTGTCAAGTCATGGGATTGTTCACTTAAGCTCTTGTGTTGACACACCTCAACAAAACGGGTTAGCTGAAAGGAAAAATAGGCATCTTCTTGAGGTACCCAGATCTATCATGTTCACAACTCATGTTCCTAAACAGTTCTAGGGGAAGCAGTACTTACAGCTACCTATCTTATTATTAGGATGCCTTCTTATGTTCTAAATTTCAAAAAACCTATTAGTACCCTCCTTGAGTTGTGTCTACCATTCCCTTAAAAGTGTTTGGATGTTCTGCTTATGTTCATGTGCACC
Source organism: Artocarpus hirsutus (assembly GCA_946598075.1). Classification (NCBI taxonomy): domain Eukaryota; kingdom Viridiplantae; phylum Streptophyta; class Magnoliopsida; order Rosales; family Moraceae; genus Artocarpus; species Artocarpus hirsutus. The sequence goes on from CAMOHE010055051.1 coordinate 75,553, forward strand.
ATTGAGGCAAGCTTGATCCCAGAGCCATCAAATGCATATTCTTAGGGTATTCACTAAACCAAAAAGGATACAAATGTTTCTCTCCCATCACAAGACGGTTCTACAATATGATGGATGTCACCTTCCTTGAACAACATCCATACTATCCCAAAACCTACCATTTAGGGGGAGAACATAGTCAATGAATACTAGCTTTGGAATAGCATTCCCACTCAATCATCCACTTCATCTGAACCTTTAGTAATTCCTACAAATTTTGTGTCAAACCACATCCCTTAATTTCTCGAGAGTAAGTTTGTGTCTCAAATTGAACCTCAAAATGCTGCTAATAATGCCTTTACCAATAGAAACTCACAATTCTCCTATCCCAAACAGTGATTTTTTTTGTCTATTTTAGGAAGAGAAGAACTGAAGAGGGAACAGAGAACTGAGCATATTTTGAGCCAGTCTAGGAGTCCAACCCGAGTACAGGCTATCCTGATAATTCCCAAGGTAAAATCTCTTAACCACATATTACTGAGCCGGTTTTTAATGATCTGAATTGGCCAATTGCTCTAAGAAAAGGTGTAAGATCTTGTACAAACCACCCAATCTACAACTTTGTTTCCTATAAAAGTCTCTCACTAAGTTTAAGGCCTTTATCAGCAATCTTGATCAAGTACAAGTTCCCAATTCTGTTCACGAAGCTATTTTGATACCTGAATGGAAAGCAGTTATCCTTGAAGAAATCAATGCAGTAGAGAAAATGAGACCTGGGAGCTCTCAGAATTACCACCAGGAAAACAAGCTGTTGGGTGTAAATGGATTTTTACAATGAAACACAAAGCAGATGGAAGTGTGGAAAGATTCAAGGCTCGCCTCGTGGCTAAAGGATTCACTAAAGCATATGGGATTGACTACCAAGAAACGTTTGCACTTATAGCAAAACTCAACATTGTTTGTGTTCTCCTCTCTTTGGCATCTAACTTGGATTGGCCTCTTGACCAATTAGATGTCAAGAATGCATTTGTCAATGGTGATCTTGAAGAATAAGTCTATATGGACATTCCTCCTAGGATTGAATCGCTTGCTACAGCCAACAGAGTCTACAAACTTAAGAAGTCCTTATATGGACTAAAACAGTCTCTACGTGCCTGGTTCGATAGGTTTTCCAAAGTCTTGAAGAGATATAGGTATAATCAATGCCAAACAGACCACACGCTCTTCATCAAGGATTTTCCTGCTGGAAAAATAGTTGTTCTAATTGTATATGTAGACGATATTATTTTGATAAGCAAGTCAACAACAGAGATAAATAAACTTAAGGAACTCCTAGCCAGGGAATTTGAGATCAAAAACCTAGGAAATCTCAAATATTTCCTAGGAATGGAAGTGGCCCGGACAAGGAAAGGAATCTTTGTCTCTTAGAGGAAATATATACTCGATCTTCTCAAGGAAACTAGAATAATGGGATGTAAGCCAGTTGAAACTCCCATGGACTCAATAGTGAAGCTTGGAATTAAAGAAGACTCTACACCTGTGGACAAAGGTCGCTATCAAAGACTGGTAGGAAAACTCATCTACCTATCCCACACTAGACTGGATATTGGTTCTCCATGAGCGTCATAAGTCAATTCATGAACCAGCCCACTGAAGAACACATGAAGGCAGTCTATCGAATACTTAGGTATCTCAAGATGACACCAGAAAAAGGACTATACTTTAGTAAGAATCCCAAGAGGAAAATTAAATTCTTTATAGATGCTGACTGGGCAGGCTCTACAGTTGATCACAGGTCTACCACTAGATACTATACATTTGTGTAGGGGAACCTTGTAACATGGCGAAGTAAGAAATAGTTAGTAGTCACTCAAAGCAGTGCAGAAGTTGAATTTAGAGCAATGACTTATGGGATTTGTGAAGGAATGTGGTTAAGAAAACTACTCAATGAACTAGGAATCACAACCACTGAACCTATCAACATGTATTGCAATAATCAAGCTGCTATAAGAATTGCTAGAAACCCAGTTCATCATGATTAAACCAAACACGTGAAAATTGATCGACATTTCATCAAAAAGAAGTTAGATGGGAAAATTCTGGACCTTCTATATACACCAACTCGTCATCAAATTACAGATGTGCTCACTAAGGCATTACCTCAAACCACCTTTAAAAAGCTGAATTCTAAGCTGGGAATGATTAATATCTATCACACAACTTGAGGGGGAGTGTAGAATTTTTGAGATTTGATTTTGGAAATTAGGGAATAATTTTCTTGTGATTTATTGAGTTGTATAGGCTGCAAATCTGGGATTTGGATAGCTGATTATCTGATTTCCTGAGATTCAGATTTGTAGGAGATCTGTTAGTTGTATCTTAGCTGTATCCCTAGGTTAGTGAACTAATTTTTTTGATTTCAAGTCCTATATGTACTGCTGTACATACGTTTGAATGAATAAGAGAAAATATTCTTCAATTTCTCTCAAAAATATTCTTCGATTTCTCTCAAAACTTCATCTTGGTCACCATAATTTTAAATATTTAGAAAAAACTTTTTCCTTCAATGTTCATCAATAAAAATCCGAAACATTTCAAATGTGAAATTTGTCAAATCTCTAACCATACTCGTAATACCTATCCTAGTCTTTCATACAAACCATCTCGTCCATTTGCCATGATTCATAGTGATGTGTGGGGTCCCTCAAGAGTGAAAAATATAACAGGAACTCGATGGTTTATATCATTTATTGATGATCACACTAAGCTGACCTGGATATTCCTCATGAAAGAAAAATAAAAAATAGGTCAAATTTTCCAAAACTTCAACAACTTGATACAAACACAATTCCAAACCAAGATTCAAGTCTTAAAAACTGACAATGCTAAAGAATACTTCAAATCTGTTCTGGGTACTTATCTCCTAGGACAAGGCATAGTTCACTTAAGTTCTTGTATTGATACTCTTCAACAAAACAGAGTAGCAGAAAGGAAAAACAGACATTTACTTGAGGTTGCCTGATCTCTCATGTTTTCCACACATGTTCCAATATTTTTCTAGGGAGAAGCTGTCCTTACATCTGCATATCTCATCAATAAAATGCCCCCTAGAGTTCCCAAATTTCAAACTCCCTATCAAGCCTTCCTCCAACGCTTTCCTCATACCCAACTCATTTCATCATTAGATCTAAAAGTGTTTGGTTGCTCAGCATTTGTTCATATACACTAGCAAAACTGCAGCAAACTGGATCCAAAATCCATCAAGTGTATCTTTCTTGGGTATTCCTTGAATCAAAAAGGCTACAAATGTTATTCTCCCACTGCCCAAAAATTCTACAACTCAATGGATGTGACCTTCTTTGAACACCAATCCTACTACCCTAAAACTGAAATTCAAGGGGAGAACATGAGGCAATATTAGCTTTGGGAGCCTCATCCTAGTCATCCTCCATCACTTTCACTATAGCTCTCTCATCCTAGTAATTCAATCTAACCTCTTGATCCTCCACAGCCCCCTATCGAGTCATTTTAGCTTGATCCAATCATCCATTCTCTCACCCCTGATCATATACAAATAGAGAGTCAGCCACCATAAACTCTAGTTTCACTTATTCCTAATTAACTTAAATCACCACAAACTGAGAATAAAGAGCTTTGTCTCTATGTTAAGAGCAAAAGGCCTCTGAAGGGAAGGAAACTATTAACTCCTCTTACACTTGTCCAAGAGCCTAAACTAAGTCCAAACCTACTCAAATTCACTCAAGTAAGAGAAATTCTAATCCCAAGACTGAAAGTATCTCTGATGACTTAGATATGCCGATTGCTCTGAGAGAGGGTGTAAGAACATGCACACAACATCCTATTCATAAGTTTGTCTCATTTGGTAAACTATCTCCATCCTATCAAGTGTTTGTTTTGAGTCTTGACAATGTACAAGTCCCTAACTCCATTGAGGAAGCCCTAAAACATATAGAATGGAAAAGGCAGTTTATGAAGAAATTAGGGCCTTGGATAAAAATGGCACATGGGTGATTTCAAAACTTCTACCTATGAAAAGGCTTGTTGGTTGTAAGTGGATTTTACTGTCAAACATCAGGCTGATGGTAGCATTGAGAGACTAAAAGCTAGTCTTGTTGCTAAGGGCTTTACTCAATCCTTTGGAATAGATTACCAAGAAACATTCGCTCTAGTGGCCAAACTCAACACTATCAGAGTTCTCCTCTCTATCGCAGTAAACCTAGATTGGCGATTACACCAAGTAGACGTCAAGAATGCTTTTCTAAATGGTGATTTGGAAGAAGAAGTGTACATGGAGATACCCCCAGGATTGAAAACTTCATTCAACAACAACCAAGTGTGCAAACTTAGAAAATGCCTATACAGACTCAAGCAATCTCCTCGTGCTTGGTTTGATAGATTTGTAAAGACAACTATGAGGCATAGATACACCCAATATCAGGCCGATCACACACTGTTAGTAAAATTTTCTCTAGAAAAGAAGATAGCCGTACTAATTATGTACATGGATGATATCATTTTAATAGGTGACTATGAAAAAGAATTGTTGAGATTGAAGGACTCCTAGCTAAGGAATTTGAAATCAAAGAACTTGGTAATCTCATATACGTCCTTGGTATGGAAGTAGCATGATCCAAGAAAGGGATATTCATCTTTCAATGTAAGTATGTTCTAGACTTACGCAAGGAGACAGGCATGCTTGGATGCAAACCTGTTGACACTCCAATGGACCCAACCAAAAAGCTTGGAGTGGAGAAAGACAGTGCACCAGTTGACAGGGGGAGATATCAGAGACTTGTAGGACGTCTAATCTACCTCTCACATACACAACCTGATATTGGTTTTTCTGTTAGTTTTATGAGTCAGTTCATGAACAACCCAATAGAAGAACACATGGAAGCAATATATAGGATTTTGAGGTATCTCAAGATGACACCAGGAAGAGGTTTGTTATATTGAAAGAATAAGAGTAGTGAAGTTGAAGTCTTCTCAGACACAGAGTGGGCAAGAGACATCTTAGACAGGCGATCTACATCAGGATATTGTTCCTATGTTTTGGGAAACCTTGTGACTTAGAGAAGCAAGAAGCAATCTGTTGTCTCAAGGAGCAGTGTAGTAGCTAAATTTAGAGCACTTGCTCTTGGTATTTGTGAGGGCATATGGATACAGAGACTTCTTAGTGAACTTAGAGTATCAAGTAAGAAACATATCAAGATGTTTTGTGACAACCAAGCTGCTCTTAGTATTGTGAAGAATCATGTGCACCATGACATGATGAAACACATCGAAATTGATCGACACTTCACCTCAGAAAAGATTGAAAAAGAAATTATGCAGTTGATCTATACTCCTATGAAATCTCAAATAGCAGACATTCTCACTAAAGCTCTTCCAAGAATTAACTTTGAAGAACTAAGTAACAAGTTGTGTTTGTATGACATTTACAATGCTGCTTAAGGGGGAGTGTTGAAAATCTTCCAAAGTTAATATTTGGATTCTAGAGACTAAACAAGGAAATATTTTAGCTGATTGATAGCTATAAAATTAGGATTTATTGGTCTAATGGGCTGTAATTTGACAGCTTTTTTACTTTCCCAGTTTAGTTTTCTTTTTATTGTTAGATTAGGAAAACCAATCACTGTACTAGTATATATGTAGCATCTGTGTATAATTTTTATTTAGAGAAATAATAAATACTCCATATTCTCTCAAAACTTTCACTCTCTCAAAAACTTTCATAATCTAAATAGTCTGTAATAGTTAATTAAAGTTTGAGATCTTTAATTAAATATTACAAGCACGATCCAATCTCATTGAGAATGAAATAATCATACCTAGGCTATTAATGTAAAGACATTAGATTGGAGGTACTTTATATAATGAGATTATATAGGATTGGACTAGATAAATTATTAATCTCTAATATTCATCTGTTACAAAGAAAGTATTCAAATTTATCACTATGATGATCATATATATGACAGTCTTGATCTTGAATAATTATTAGACTCTTGTTTATAATATTGTGTTTTTTGACTTGTATAGTAAGATCTGTCTAAAGACATATCATAACTTTATATCTTGGAAATATGATGAAATAAATAGCTGGGAATAATATTATATAGACATGGAATCCATTCTTCCTTATAGAAGTTGGAAAAACAGTTCTCTTGGGTGATGCTTCGAGATTTGAATAGTGGAATGCTCATTTGTAATAAGATTATGAATTAACTATTCATTACGGAATCAATGGAACTCAAGGATAAAAATGTAATAAGAGAGGCAAATAGAAATTGAACTTAGCTCTTGTTATGAACTATGTATGGAGAACTAGCTTATATGTAATAATTATATCAATGGACTACTCACTGATTTTCTTTGAATAATTATCACTATAATTTTAAAAGTACAGTTTCAAGTTTTTAGTAGAGCAATACTGAAACTAATAAATTTGGCATATTAATTAAAGAGTTTGATTAATTGTCAAATTTATTGAAGCTTGAATTATTGGTCCACAGGTCCCCAATGCCACTTCTATAACACTGTATTAGATTAATGCATAGAATGAATTATATTTAGAATTATTGAATTCTGAATTAATTATTTCACACTAGAAATATTAATGTAACACAAATAATATTCTCTATGATATATAATATAATTAGACAAATGTTGTCGCCTTTAAATGAGTAATAGTTTATCAATTAATTATATTTAATAAATAAGATTAATTAAATATATTTTGAATTAATTAATTAATTAATTAGATTTAAATTAATATGATCATTTAGATATATTTTAATTTTGTGAGTGACATGTGTGTGGTGGGACTACACTAATATCTATGACGGCATGGATACACAATTAATTAATTAATTAATTAATTTAAAAGTGAATTTTAAATAAATATGATTTATTTAAATTTGTTAAATATATATTATATATATAAATGAACACCTACATTGTATGAAACACCTGTTATTTTAACAGGTATGATTTTTATAAAAATCATATGAATAAATTGTCACTTTAGAACTTTTTACCAAGTCTCCGTAAGAAACATTCAAAATTTACTTATCACCCACCTCTACCAACCTTGTCCCCCTACGTTAATGCTCAATTAAGTAACCTCTTTCTCATTTGGCTAAAGGTCTCCGAAGGAGACATAGAATTAATTCACCTCAACTACCAGGAGACATTGATATATTTTCTCAACCACCTTTTTAATGCTTCCTTCATCTTCTTCCACAACTTGCCCCATTTGCCCCCTCAATTATGTTGGCATTATTTGCTAAAAGTCTCCATGGGAGACATGATAATATTTTATTTTAATG
>CAMOHE010055052.1:6483-27883 GCA_946598075.1 Artocarpus hirsutus
CTTCCCCCTATTTTACCTTTTAGGGTATTCGTGCCCAAGGATGTAATCACCGCCCTCTTCACATCTCACTATTTCTCAATGTTCAATCATTATTTATAGAGTCAATTTTCCTAACCATGCTTCCCAATTTATAACACCATATGTTTGTTCATTATGTTCCTCGCTAATCAATACAGGGCGAGTTCATGTCATAGTTTCATATGTGATTCTCATATAATAGCAGTTCAACATAGATACATATATCTTGTGGTAAAACAATCAATTTAAATTCCATAAAAACCTCACAAAAGATGAGTAATAGAATCCCTACCTTTCAAGCTTCTCGACAATCTTTTAATCTCTGAATTTAATTAAAGTAAGTTCCACACACCCTTGATCCTAAGGTGTGCATAAGGACAATTAAAACTAAAGCACAACATGGAACCACATCCATAAATGAATTAAGTGTAAATCTATATATTTCAGTCTCTAATAAGATTTATAAATCACTTAGGATGGTTTACTTAAGGTAGACGGGTGGTATATTGTCACTAGTAGGTTTATTAGTTTTCAATCCGAGAATTGCAAAATTCATAGAAAATAAAATATAACTCCGATTTAGGCTCATGATAGCTCGTTGGAAAGCTTAAGATGTCTACTTTTAAAATATATAAACCAATTTACAAAATTCATTTTTATCTAATCCCAGAATTTCAAGAAAGAGCTACCACTCATAAAGATAATACAAGGTTTATGGAGTATTAAGTTTTTCTTTAACTCAAAGCATATTATCCTTGTTCAAAGTCTCAAAATCATTCTAAAATATACAGCATGCATTATAGAATCATAATAAACATATTCTCATGAGTTTTATACCAAAATCATTATCAAACCATATCTCTAGCCTTTCTTGCAAATAATGATGAAAACATGCAAAAATATGCATATTACCATGATTAGAAGTTTCCATGAACTTTGAACATGAAAATTATACATTAAAGATAGAGAAAAACACATACTAAAAACCAAGTTTGAATTAAAGAAAACCTACATCAAAACTCCTTTGAAAAACACCAAAGTTTGGGTTAAGAATCAAGCTTGAATTGACTCCAAAACGGCTTTAAACGTGGCTGAAAATTATAGTTGTCGTGGTTGCAAAGAGAGCTTTATGCTTTGTGTCTTTAGTTGAAAATTTGAAGTGGTAAAGGAGAGAATGAGAAACTAGAGAAAAGAGTGGTGATGGTTGAATAAATAAGCATCAAGATAATTGAGAAGCAGGAGAGAATTAAATGAGCATTAAAAGAAAATATTATCATGTCTCCTATGGAGACTTTTAGCAAATAATGTCAACATAATTGAGGGGACAAGTGGGATAAGTTGTAGAAGCAGATAAAGGAAGCATTAAAAAGGTGGTTGAGAAAATATATCGATGTCTCCTGGTAGTTAAGGTGAATTAATTCTATGTCTCCAAGTAGTTGAGGCTACTTAATTAAGCATTAATGTAGCGGGACAAGGTTGGTAGAAATGAGTGATAGGTAGATTTTAAATATTTATTACGGAGACTTAGTAAAAATGTTAAAGTGACATTTTATTCATATGATTTTTATAAAATCATACCCGTTAAAATAACGGGTGTTTCAGTAACGCATATCCCTAGAATGAAGTGGACAATGATGACTAGTTAAGCATAGATCTCACCATATCAAGCAATGTCCGATTTCTTCTCTTCACAACACCATTTTGTTGTGGTGTTCTAGGTGCGAGGAGTTGAGACAAAATACCATGTTCTATCAAATAATCCCTGAACTTAGTGTCAAGGTATTCCTCTCTTTGATCAGATCAAAAAGTCTTCATTGACTTTCTTAATTGCTTTTTAGCTTCCACTTAGGATTCTTTGAACTTTCCAAAAGTTTCAAATTTCTGTTGCATTAAGTACATGTATCCATACATCGAATAATCGTCCATAAATAAGATGAAGTATTCGTATTTATTGCGTGCTTGTACATTCAATGGACCACAAACATCTGAATGTATTAGTTTAAGTGGTTTTTTGGCCCTTTTGCCTTTTGCAAAAATGGGCCTTTTAGTAATTTTTTTTCAAGACAAGATTTACAAATTGGTAAAGAACTAACTTTTAGTTCTCTTAAAAGACCATCATTTACTAGTCTCTTAGTTCTGTCAAGGTTGACATTACCTAACCTAAGATGCCACAGGTATGTTTCATTATCAAAAGAAACCTTTTGCTTTTTGGGTTTTGGTTGTCCAACTTTGAACATTTCAGTATTGAGTACTGATTTTTTGATGGGCCTTAAAATGTAAAGCCAATTATCTAGATGTACAGAACAAATATCCAAACCATTCTAGAAATATTAACATAATTACCATTACAAAAACATTAAACATTTGTTCAAACAAGCTAGAAACAGAAATCAAATCTCTACAAAAACTAGTAATATAATAGGTGTTGTTTAACATTAAAAACTTATTTCTTAAATAAAGTTTAACTACTCCTATTGTTCTTGCTGAAACAACCACTCCCATTCCTACTCATCATTTGCTCCTAATCGACAACATCCTTTGAAGAACTAAGCATTTGCAAAGAAGAACAAACATGGTTAATTGCCCCTGAATCAGCTATCTAAGATGAAGTAACATTTTCAACTAAACAAGCTTTTAAAATGAGTAAATTTGGTTTACTGTTGTTCTTTTTTTCCTTTGAGCTCTTGAAGATATTTCTTGTAGTTTTTCTTCTAGTGCCCAACTACATCGTAGTGGAAACATTTTCCTTTGGGCTTCTTTTCCTTTGAGCTCTTTTTTTTTTTTTGTTGCTCTTGTTCCTCTTAGGTTTTCCTCCATTCTTAGATTTACCACTTCCTTCAATTCTCTTCTTCCTTTTAATGTTCTTTTTAGCATAAGAGGAAGGTTGAGCTTCTGCAACATTTGCCTTACCTTTTTTGATCTTTTCTTTTTGAAATAGACTCAAAGGTTTGTAGCTCATTGAGCAACTTGATGATTTTATATTTTAGCTTGTTCATATAGTAGTTGCTCTTGAATTGAAATAACGCAGGGGGAAGGGTTTCCAAAATCATCCCCACTTGTGTAGCTTCATCTATCACCACCCCGTTTACCTCGACCTCATGGAGATAGTTAGCCATGTTGAGAACATATTCTCTAACCGAGAGCCTTGCCATCATTTTGGTATTCATCACTGCCTTAACGGCTTCATGACACGCCTTTTCAGAAGGTTTGCTAAACATGTTTGGTAGAGACTACATTATCTCATAAAAAGTCTCCACGCTTTCATGCTTCATCCTAAACACGTCAAACATGCCAGCCAAAAGGAAGTAACAGGCCTTGTTATTTATCTCTATCCAATTATCATATGCTTCTCGTGCATTATGAGAGACATTGGTAGTAGGCGGTGGAGGACAATTATCCGTCAAGACAAACTTATAGTTTTCGCAAATAAGTACAATATTCATGTTGTGCTTCCACTTGACAAAATTATCTTCGATTAATTTTTCATTTGAGAGAATAACGATGATTGGATTAGACATTATTGCTATAATAAATAAATAAATGATATAAATTAAATGGTTGCATAAACATCATAAATTTATGTTTTGGAATAATAAACGTGATGCATGATGCATATGGAAAAACACATAAAATATTTTGTAATTCCATGATTATTCAATTTTAATAAATAAAGTGCTACCATAAGGTAGGTTAAATTATTCATAAATTGAATTGAGACATTTTCAATTAATAAATATATTCAAAATATCTCTTATTTTCTATATTTTTTAATAACCCTTTATTTTTAGTCAGGATACAATTAACTAATTAATTATATCTTTTATGAGTGTAACACACTATTTTAGATTCTAATAACTTAACTTAAAATTGCCGCCATAGGGTAGGTCAATTTTGAAATACATAACAAAATCCTATCTCTTAGAAGCCAATCTTGTTGTTGATTGAAATGTACACCTTGAGTACGGAGGATGAAATTAAAGCGTCGTAAGGCACCACCTAAATCTCATGGTGTTGTGCTAATAGTGAAAACCATAGGTTATATTATCAAATTACCTTCTGCCACTCATTATTTTAAAATGATGTATTTTATCTTATAAAATATTTTATGTTTCATAAATCTAGTATATAAAACCAATTTTTAATTACTAGATATTATTGTATGTTAATAGAATCTCATCCTATTTACACTTAAATAAATTACCAGATTTTTTAAAAAATCTAAATTTATTATCAATTATCTAAGCTACCCAACATTAAACAATTTAAAATTCGATAACTTATTAATGTGAACTTTACAAAGTTTTAACCATTAAAACTAAAATCAGATTATTTGGTTGATTAATAAAATAAAATAAAATAAAATTCTATAAAATCAACCAATAATTTAATTTAATATCATTAAATTAATTCCAACACATATTAAATCATCTTAGAAACAACTTTATAAAATATGAAATAATATGCAAGTGTATGTATGCCATGTTACAATAAGTATAAGTAGAACACTTTCCTAGATGGCATGTTATAATGCATGAAGTTGTTATCGGTACATAAAATTATAACATGAAAATAAATAATGGATTTTGATGAAGTCCTTTTATATAATTAAAAATTACATCATAAAAAATGACATAAAAAATTACAAAGGTCTATAATTACACATAATTCCTAGCTCCATTATGGTAGACTTTACCAGGTGGGTTGCAGTGGAAAAACTGCTAGGTTAGTTCTTAAAAATGATGGCCCATGTTTAAAATAAGGCCTAGTAGTCCATTGGGTTACATAAGGTAATCAAAAGGACTTCTCCTTCTTCAATGTGTTCTTTAGCTTTTTCTTTAAGTAGACCTACAACTGCCTCCACTAAAAATACAAGCACACCTATGGCCATTATACTAGGACGATAGCAGCCACCTCCTAGTGGTACGTCGACATACTGCCAGCTGCCCAATGAGAAGCTTCATGACATAGAGAGCTAGATGCATGACACTTCACCTCGCTACTCCTCCACTAGAATGCAGTAAGCATGGCCAGCTGCAGTGCTCGACCTACTATGCTTCACCATGCTCGGCGAGAGTGCAGCAACAGAGGCTCCTTCACAAGGCAGTAATGATTGAGCCTCCTTTGAGGGACAACAGCTATCGAGGCCAACTCTTTTCATGGTACCGCTTAAGGCTACAAGTGCTTGTTGTTGAGTTCTTCGTTGATTGGCAAGGCGAGCTCAAGCTAAGCTCCTCTCCACGTTCACACCCAAGCCTTGTAGTGGCTGACAGTCAAGCTCTGGTAGAGCTTAAGGCCAAGCGAGGAGGCCATTAAAGGGTGACCCAATGTTTCTTCGTGTACAACTATGTGTTGCAGCAACTCCTTCTTCCATATGAACATGCATGCTGAAGAGTTCGTGCAACTTGAAGACATGGAGGTTGCCTTAATATTCACATGAAGTTGCACAATAATGGAAGAAAGAAAAGTCTATTGGTACATGATGCACTTTGGTTTCCTTCTATATGATTTCCAAGTTATGCACAATGGTGTACGTGAGTCGCTATTGGTAACTGCCTCTTTTTTTTTTTTAATGTTGCTGCACATGCACTTAGCGTTTGCCATATTCACATGCACTTTTAAATATGGAGCATCACGAGATTGCATAATATTATTAACATGGAGATAGCTGCAGGTGGAAAAAAATGGAAAAAAAGAAAAAAATAATAATAATAAATTACAAAAAACCTATACCCCCTTTATAAGCTTACAAAATTTGATCTAATCAAAAATTAAAATAGAATTATTAATCCAGAAGGACAATATAATTAATGATCAAAAATCTATCCGTAAATATAAACATTCATCAGAGGAATAAATATATTGTAAAAAATGCAAAGCGCCTACAAGCATACATCAAGAAAATGATATTGTCAATGTAAAATCATGTTAATTAAAATTATATATGCTATAACTCGCTCTGATACCATTTGTTGGAATTAAATATTTATGTACAGCGAAAGAAACGGATCATTGATAAACAAAAATTTTCTAAAAAATTTGTTAATCAAGAATAGCTATATAATTTTAATTAAATATAGAAAGCTTAAAGAAATTTGATTTAAACCTTTTGAAGAACTATCAAGGTATCCTAGCTTTCCTCTTTGATACCACAATCTTCTAAACCAAGCCTCCACACCAATAGAAAGAAGAATGGGCATCAAACTACAAGAATAGATTAATCTCACACTTTTTTAAATTTGCTATACACTCAACACATGAGATAATAGACCTATTTTTTAGAGAAAACTCTTAGTTTTTTCTCTCTGGATATTTAGAAAAAATTTGACGTATATAAAAAATTATGATATAATTGTTATCTCTTTTCTTTTTATATCTAAGCAATTAGTTATTAGTTTAATTGATTTTTAAGTTTAAAAACCACCCACTAAACATTTTAGTCGGTGAATTACGTAATCCATAATCAGATATGTGGAGGAGGAGGTTCTCCACATTTTTTAAACATGTTTGTATGTGCATATTTATATATGTGTATATATTTATTTAGTTACTTCAAAACCTAATCTCTCATGCAATATATATATATATATATATATATAAGATATGCATGTTTGTTTCAAAAATACTTACGTTTATATATATATATATTAGTTTAATAAAGAAAACTAAAATCCACTATGTGATTACATATATTTATTTATGTATATTTGGTTTTAAAAAACATATCCCGAACAAGTATTTATATATATATATCGTATATCTAATTTAAATTTAAATAAATCATATTTATTTAAATATACTTTTAAGTTAATTAATTATTTAATTTTTGTGTCCATATTGAAAAAGTCAAAGTATGGTTCCACCATACATGTGTCATACAAACAAATTGAATATATTCAAATAATCTTGTTATTCAAAAATTATCAATTAATTAATTTTATACATATTTAATTAATCTTATAAATTAAATATAATTAATTAATTTACTAACTAATGCTTAGTTAAATGTGACAACATTTATCATATTATACTATGTGTTGCAGAGAAGATTTTTTTGTGTCACATTAATATATCAAGTGTAAAATATTTAATTCAAAATTCAATAATTTTAAATTAAATATGTATAATTTATTCTACGCATTAAATCCAACACAGTGTTATAGGCATGGCATTGGGGACCTCTAGACCTATATTCCAAGCTCCAATAAATTTAAAACTTAATTAAGCTTTTTAATTAATGTGCCAAATTTATTAGTTTTAGTGTTACTCTACTAAAAAGTTGAAATTGCACTCTTGAAATTACAGTGAAAATTACTCAAATAAATTTAGTGAGTAGTCTATTGATTCAATCATTACATATAAGTCAGTCCTCTATAAATAGTTCATAATATGAGCTAGGTTTGATTTATGTTCACCTCTCTTATTGTATTTTTATTTTTGAGTTCTAATAATTTTCTAATAAATAGTTAATTCATAATCTTATTATGAACGAGCGCTCTATCGTTCAAATCTCAAATCATCACTCAAAAAAACTATATTTCTAACTTCCATAAGGAAGAAATAGATTCCTTATCTATATAATATTATTCCCCGCCATTTATTTTATCATGTTTCCAAGATACTGATTTTTGATTTGTATTTAGACAAATCTTATCATACAAGTCAAAAAATATAATGTCATAAATAGGAGCCTAATAAATACTCATGATTAAGACTCTTATCTATATGATCATCATAGTAATAAATTTGAATGTTTTATTTGTAACGGATGATTATTGGAGATTCATAATTATCTGGTCCAATCTTATATAATCTTATTATATAAAGTAGCTCAATCTAATGTCTCTATATTAATCCTAGATAAGACTTTCATTTTAAATGTAATTGGACCGCATTTGTAATTTTTAATTAAAAATCCCAAACTTTAATTAATTATTACGGACTATTTAGATTATTATCTATAAATTTTATCCCTAAACATATAATACTAATATGATAAATTTATAGTCACATAAATAATCATAGAATTTTCTTGATTACATTAAAGTATTCATAATATATTTAAGCAACCAAAATATTTACAAATGTTGTTTTATTTATTTATTAACAACATGTACAATGTTAATGCTTATAGGACATTAAACCCAACAGACCACCATGTTACTATTTATCTAGAGAATTTAACCCTTCATAGTGACTTTAAAGGCAAGGGCAAGCTTGTTGTAGGTAATGGTTCTCAGTTACCAGTTGCTCATTTTGGTGATTTTGTCTTATCTTCTACACATAATACTAAGCCTTTAATCCTACAAAACATTCTTCATGTTCCATATATAACTAAAAATCTTAATGGCATATCATAGTTTACTAAGGATGATGATGTACTAATTGAACTCTTTTCTAATTCTTCTTGTAATATATATAGCTCCATATACTACTTAGTTGAATAAAGCTAACTTCCATGTCTTTTTAATCTAGTTCTTCGGCTAAAACTTTTTCTGATAGTGATTTGTGGCATCAAAGCTTGATCACATACTCTTAAACAAGTTCTCTCTCATGTAAATGTCAAATCCAATCCAATAAACAACTTGTCTTTCTGTTTAGCTTGTCAATTTAGTAACATGCATTAAGATCCATTTCTATTTCATGTTCCAAAACCACAAAAACTTTTACGTAAGTGCATTTTGATATTTAGGGGCATGCACATTGTTTGTCTATCGATGGTTAATGCTACTATGTTCATTGTATAGATGATTTCACACGTTTTACTTGTATCTTCCCTCTTAAATCAAAATCTAATTATTTTAAAGTCTTTTCCTAGTTTAATGTGTTTGTTAAAAGGTAGTTTGATACCAAAATTAAATGTCTTCAAACTAACTGGGGGAAGAAGATAGATCATTTTTACCTCATCTTACTAGTCTTGGAATTCACTTTAGACACCCATGTACTCATGTCCATCAACAAAATGGAAAAGCTAAGATGAAACATCAACATATAGTTGACCTTGGTTTGACTCTTCTAGTAGAGGCTTAATTACCCTTCAAATTCTGGTGGGATATTTGTGTTTCAGTTGTGTATCTCATTAATATATTACCTTATGAATGTTTGTTTCATAAGCCTCCATATTAGACTTTCAAAAGTATTTAGGTGCTCCTGTTATCCTTTTGAAAACCTTACAACTAGAGATGGAGGGAGGAGGCGTAGGGGGGGGTGCCCCCTAGAACTTTTTTTTCCTTTAATATATCTTTTTCTTTTTTTCTTTAATATAGTTTTTTCTTTTTTAATAATAATAGAATAACAACACAAATATTTATATTAAAAGAATAGTTAGGCCTATCCATTTCAGTCCAGTCTAGTGTCCAGCATAGTATGCGACACAATATCCTTTATTGTCATAAATCTTCTCATTGTGCATCAAAGCTCAGATTTGTTGAGCTCCTTCTCTCTCTAAAATTCCCTTCTCTCTAGAATTCCCTCCCTCTCTGTCTAAAATTTGAAGCTTGTTCTTTATTTTTTAGATTTCCTCTATTGCTTTTCTCATAAACTCAAATATCATCTACAACCCTTCAACCATCCTTAGATTTTACTAAACCACTCTTAGATCTTAAACTTTTGTTCTTTATTCTTTGCTTGTTTCTTTCTTTTTTTCCCCCTGTTTCTTCTTCTTTGTTTTCCATAGATCCAAAGTACCATCACTTGAGAAAATACTTCCTCACTTTCTTAGAAGTTTCTCAAGCAGAAATACAAGTCTAGAGTCATCGACTATGGATTCTCATGTGTTTTAGAATCCTTAGTGATATGATGATGCTGATTGAAGGAAAAATTTGTTCAAGTGACTTCAATCAGAGGGCCGACCTTCCAAATATGGATACTAGTCATAATGCGATGAGAAGAAGAGCTCATGCCATCAAGTCTAGATGTAACAAATGTGCATGACAGACTTGTGAGGCTAAGTGTCATTTGCTTGGATTTGTGTTAGTAAATAGGGAGGAAAAAATCCATTTCTACAAACATGGCCTTTCTAAAGAGAACTTGGATGGTCTCCATGCTTCTCTTTAAAACAATCCAAGTGAATATGGCCAAAGTGCAATTTCTAATCTTTGGCCCAAATTCCAAGCAACAAGACAACGACTCAAGAATTTGGCATTTGAAGACCCCGTTTGTCAGTTTGTAAGAAAATTAGATGAAGAGTAAATTCTTAATCCACAAAGGTCGTTTGGGTGTTTTTGCAAAAAAAAAAAAAAAATTTGTTTTGAGTGTTTGTTTGTTTTTAGATTATTACAATATGTGTTAAAGAATAAATGTTTGTTTTTATTTTATCATTACAGTAGTTGTTAGATATTTGTGTTATTTTATTTAAAAAATATTACTTTATCAAATGCATCATGTATTTGTTCCTATTGTTAGTTTGAATTTTTAGATACTGAATAATTTTTGTAGATTTGCGTTATTTTTGTCAAAAGGTTTACAGTATGTCATATGTCTTTTACTGATTTTTCTAGATTCATTTTATTTTGTTAAAAAGTATATAGTTAAATGTGTCGAATTTTGTTTGTTTATTTGTAAATTATCAAAAGTTATATAGTTAGAGTCTTGTTTGTCAAAAGTCGGTCTAATTGCAAGTTTATCTTTCAAAATCTAAATTGATTTAGTCTGACTTTTTCCAAGGTGTACATCACCTACCTATCATAAGTCCTTAGTCCTTTTGCATTTCCATCTTCTTTAAGATGTCATTCAATACTCAAAGTTTAGGTAGAGCAAACCTAAGCTAAAAACCCAAAAAATTAAACAAATAGGAAAAAAAAGAGTCAGTCTATTTAAGAAACTAAACATGTCTTCCTCCCTTCATCTAAGAAAATCAAAACCATTTGTGTCTTCTGTTGCTCTAGTCCTGGTAAAGGTAGAGTCTATTTAGAAATTGCAGAACACTTAGGACAAATCTTAGCATGTCGGAAGATTAACCTAATTTATAGAGAGATACTTAAGGTTAATGGGGAATGTAGCAATAGCAACACATTCTAGGGGTAGCTATGTCGTAGGGGTTATCTTCATCTTCTAGCTAAGGGGAACCTTTGTGGGAAGACCATAGGTAAGGAAGAGAGAGTTTTGAATATCTCTAAGTGTCTTGAAACATGATCCATAACTCTGACGCTTTCATTGCATTATCTGGGAGTTTAGGCACCCTTGAAGAGTTATTCGTAGTTGCTAGTAGGAGTCTGTTGGACATTCACTTCAAACACATAGGTCCTTTAAATGTTAAGGGTATCTTTTAAAGTTTTTAGATTATGCTGTGGAACAAAACTTCATTGTAGAATTAGGGAGACAAATCTTTGTTACTGCTTCAATAGCTAAAGACCTGCTTGAAAAAAAGCAATTAATTTATCTAGAGTCCAACACTGCAATGTCCAAGCTTGATTGGAAGAAAGAAAGCCAAAAGCGACCATTGAATTTGAACCTCCACCTTTAATCTTTTGGTTTTACCCATAACATGTTTGTTTGTATTTCTTGTGTCCTGAATAACCACTCTCTTCCACATGTTGTATTTTTTTTCTGTGACATACAATTGTTAAAACCTTAAAATTCATTGGCTCTAGTGTCAGGATGGCTGATATTATGGAGAAATTAATACTCTTGAAACATATTTTATTTAAGGTCCGATCTTTTCTTCATCAATGCTTCTTTAATCTCCATGCATACATTATTGGGATAACTGATTATACAGAGTATTTTGTGTTGGAAAACCTATATGCAATAGAATTTTAAAAATTTTAAATCAAAGTCTTTTTTCAAATAACAAGTTAGACATGCTATGTATATAATTAATAACAGATCTTATAAACCTCTTAAAATTGGATTCACACTTCTGATAGGAAAAACTCCTACAAAATGCTACCGAGAATTGCGTCCAAAAGAGCTTCAACCAACTAGTTTTTTTTTTTGTTTTTTTTTCCATGACTGGAGTGCGGGTGGACACACGTCGTTCAATTCTCCTCTTAGCAATATCTCCTTCCAACCACACAAGAGAAAACCAAGAGCTAAGGTTCGAGATGTTGAATAATAACCCTTCGGTAGTTTAGAGTTTCTCTTACTAAAATACTCTTTCTAGATTTCTTCAGTGAGCTAAATAACAAGAGGAGCAAGTATCTTATTTATAATAGGTGACTAGGAGTCAATTCCACTTAGGTAAAGCTTCTAAATTTGAAATTAGATCAAATCCAGATCAAAACACGTGAAAACGGATAACAAGATTTTTGCTTGGTTAGCGCTCGTATTGCCCAAATGTTTTTCGTAAACGATAGATGTTTGTAGTATAGAAAGGCTGTTGTATCCATAAGGAAGTAAAAAATTTGTAACTCGGGAAATTGTTAATAATAAACATTCAAAAAGGCAAACAGTTTTTCAAAACAAAGTTCAAAATAGAAGAAATATTTTTGTGATTTTTATAATTCAAAATTTAAAGGATAAAATTAAAATAATGAAGTTTTGAGAATCCCTTGTATGTTTCGTAACTGATATGTAGTTTTAACTCTAAATAACAATTATCTAAAGTATTTGATTTATTATATCCTTTCTCATTAACAGCAAGCACTTTTACTTATTTTATAAGTCAACCGAGAGTGACAATATAACAAGCTATAATGTAGTAAGAGTCTTCCAATAAAAAGTAGCAAAATAATCATCTATCACTAATGATTTAGCGCACTAATTATGAAAATTATAACCGCTATCACTACAACTATAATTAACATAATTATGAACCTTTAGTCATTTTGGTGATGGCATTTCTTTCCTTAAAAAAAACAACTTTCGAAAAACTTTTTCAGGCCATTGCCAGACTTTTTGACCTTCTTGTCATTATTGACTTTGAAGTTCTTTTGAAAGTTGCTATCTTTAGCAACATTAACTTTAGAGAAATCTAGTTTCTTGCCTTCAGGATCTTGAGAATTAGTATCTTCCTTGATCCTCAAGTGTTATTGCAATTCCTTTAAAGTTATGTCATCTCTCCTATGAATAAGTTTCTTTCTATAACTGTTCCAGGACTAGGGTAATTTAGCAATAATAACCCCCATATAGAACGATTCAAGAATCTCCACTTTTAATGCACTAAGCTTAGTAACAATGACTTGAAATAATGACTTGAAACTTATATATTTGATCAAGAATAGATTTTGTATCAACCATAACAAATTTTTAATATTTCAAAATAAAGAATTTGTACATACCTTTTTTCTCATTTTGTATTTGTACTTGAAAGCATTCCAAATTTCTACCAGAGGTAACATTGAGTTGTATAGATCATAAAGCCTAATCTAGAGCATTTTGAGATGTGACCTTGACATATCACCTCATCATCTTCATGCTTCTTTCTTGCTACCTTCAATTCGTCGGGATCGTCATCCTTTAGTTTTGAAAGTGGCTCCAACCTCAGATAAAAAACATAAACATTCTTAAAGATAGTGAGTAGGAAAAACAACTTTTCTTTTCAACGATGAAATTGGTTCCATCAAAATGATCGAGTTGAACATTCAAATAGAGAAAGAGACATTCCTTTCAACCTCTATTGTAGAAGATTAAAACCTTTAAGGTTGATGCGTATTAAAGTGTATAGAGAGAAAATAGAGGTCTAAATTTCTAGAAATAAGTATGAGTTTGAGGCGTAAAATGAATTCTTTCCTTATAGGTTTTATTTGCCCTCACTTTTTAAAGTTTGCCAATGAGTTTAATGGAAAATTACCCCAAAATACAACAAACCCTTGAACACAATAGCTAGCAATAATTTTGTAATCCAAAAAATTAAAGAAGCTTGTAATTTCTATGGAGATTTAGTAAAACATAGGGGTGACAACTCATGAACCAGTACTATTGTTGCAATACATGAAACCCTTCACATATAGTGATAACTCTTCAGTTATAAAGGTATCACTTCACTATTGTTACAACTATTATTATAAATATGTCCGTTGGTAATAGACATTTAAGTTTGTATGAAAATATATAACCATTCAGTATACTATTAAAAGCAACTCAAAAGACACATTCTACAACAATCAACAAAAACCAAGCTAGCATGGCTGCGCCAACAACCTGGCGTTTAGGTGCCAACATTTTACTTAATAGCACAGCCACATCATTTAACTAATGTGAGGCTTCCAACTCTCGGAAGCATGGCATGGCCATGCATTTTTTCTGGCACAGGGACGCTAGCTCCCTACCCTTAAAATTGTTGAATTTCTTTTCCAAAAGCCATGGCCTAAAAAAACTAGCGCTGCAACATTTAGTACCTACTTCAACCACATTAAAAATGTGTACGTTCATAAAATACATGTGTCTTTGACTTTATAACAAATAGGAGACATATTATAATATCTTTTACATCCTTTAAAATTTTCTTAGTTGTGAATTTCTTAGCACTGAAAGAGGGTGATGAGAAATTTTATCACTATAAAATATACCGCTTGTTGGAAAATGAGTACGTAATGAATTTAAAAACAAAATTTCATAAAACAAGGTAGAGATGTTATATACAATAACTTAATAATAGATCTTTGTATCTCCTATCAATCAAACACCACATTTTGAAAGAAAGAATATCAACAAATTGCTACGTGAGAATTGCTACAAAACATGCTTAATCAACTGTTCTTCTTTGCTAATCTCCTTTTCCACCATTGGAATGTGAGTAGGCACATGATGTTGAGCCTTACAATGTGCCAATGTTTCTATTCGTAGAGTCCACCTCTGATGGTCAAGACAAACCATCTCCCGTTAGGGATATAGACAACATAACAATCTTTGCATGAATAAAGCGTCCAACTTTATTCTCTTGATTGTGGATCTTATGATTTAGACCGTCACCTTAAGAATTGTGTCTTCTGCATAATCTGTCCATCATATGCCTAATTCTTAAAGGTTTAGAACAACAGTTTCAGACTTTTATTTACTTAACATATATTCAACAAATATAAACGTAAAGAGGACAAAATTTGGCATATAAATAATAAATAAATTATTTATTGATAAAAATGTCTCTAAAAACATATTACATTTTTACTCCTTAGGGTATACATATCTAATATCTAAAACATTGGCCTGTTGGCCGTACAGATTTATGTAATGATTTACACTTTACCTGCCTACCAAAGTGGAATATCGGCCTACCAAAATTTGGCACTAGCTTGCCAAACTCTCCACAGGCCTGTTGCCCGACCCTGATCTAGAAATCTTTATAGGCCTTATTTAACATGGGAATCTTAGATAGAGCTACAGTTTTAATTCAAATAACCCAATAAAAAAGTTATTTAATTAAAATAGTCATATACAGATAATCCCATATCAAATAAAACATATCCAAATAATTCAATGTGTTTATCTTGAATTAATTCACAAAATTAATCCAACTAGTAAAATAACATGAATTATTAAATTCCAATCAATCGAATTTAAGCCAATCTAAGAATTAACATAAGTTACCAATATGTAGGAAAATACGTTGTATTGTTATAGGAAATATTGTGATCTAGTAAAGGGGACTCGATGGACATATATTGATCAAGCTCCTATAATTATAAAAAATTATATCCTAGATACATATATTATATAATTATCAACTCTAATGCTATACAACTAAAAACTTAGAGTTTCACTCTCAAACTATATAAAATTACGAAACTTCAATAAGCTTATTATCTATGACATATCATAATATGTGACATCCCTATAGGATATTTATAATAGGCTTAAGGATAAATTTTGATTTACCTCCTTAATTATTTTTAACTTATGTTCTATTATCTTACCATTGGAATACTTACTATCCATAAATTGTATACCATTTAGTAACACCTATGAATCTAATATTGAGTGCTCTAGTTTTTCAATTATAGGATAATGCTTAAAAGAGAATATCATTAACTCTGCAAATAAGCTATGGATTCCATATCTTTGAATAACGAGTCTACATTAATCAAGAGTTATGTCTCCAAGATATCAGTATGCATACCATCATCTAATTCAGGATGTCACCCTTTGGTATATCAAAAAATATAAGGCAAGAATATGGGCCCATTAATTCATTTCAAGATTAAGATAAAACACATATGATTGTCTAAAATGATTTGATTTAGACAATCAAAATTATTAATCAAATCAATTTAACTTTTGTCTTGATTTAATATATAGTCACCTTTGACATTATACCAATGTTTCTACTTGTAGAGTCCAACTTCAATGATTAAGACAAGTCATCTCCCACCAAGGATATAGACAACATAACAATCTTAGCATGAATAAAGTGTCTATTTTTATTCTCTCGATTGTGGACCTTATTATTTGGACTGTTACCTTTAAAATTCATGTATTCTACATAATCTATCCATCATATACACGATCTTAAAGGTTTAAACTAACAATCTTAGACTTTTATTTGCTTATTATATATTTAATAGACAATAAACATAAAGAGGACAACATTCGATATATGAAAATAATAATAAACTCTTTATTGATTAAATGTTTCTAAAATTATTACATCATTTAATCCTTAAGGCACTTAGTCTAACAATCTCCTACTTGTCTTGAGTGAGTAAATGTGAATGTTACACATCCCCATAGCCCAAATAGGCTATGATGTCCTCAGATGCGATTACATATTGGCATATTTCCACTTACCATGATGTCTTTTATGACATAATACTCCTGATATATATATTTACTTTTCTTGTGAAATTAAGGTTCTTTAGCATTAGCTATCGCTGCAGTGTTATCATAGTACAGCGATATCGATTTACCTATACTAGGAACTACTTTAAGTTCCTGAAGGAACTTGCTGAGCCACACAGTTTTTTTTTCAAAACTTCACTAGCTGCCATATACTTGGTATTCATCGTTGAATGTAAACTGCAATATTGTTTGACACTTCTCCAAACAATGGCGCCTCCTTCCAAAATGAACATAGAACCTGAAGTCAATATTCTCAAATCCAAATAGGATTGAAAATCTAAATTAGTGTCTCCAAGAGGTGTTAAATTCTCACCAGAATACATGAGCATATAACCTCTAGTCTTTCTCAAGTAGTCAAAAATATGCTTGACCATAACCTAATGGCTTGGTCCTTTTGGAATCGACTCACTATCCTGATTGCATAACATATGTCAGGTCATGTGCAAAGCATGGCATGCATGAGACTACTTACTACCAGGGCATAAGGTACCTTCTTCATGTATTTTCTTTCTTCATTAGATGTTGGAGAGTCTTTCTTAGAAAGAATAATTCTAGACCCAAATGGTTGCCCACCTTTCTTGGAATTCTATATTGCATACTTTTAGAGAATCTTATCTATCTCAGTAGCTAGGATTAAGCTATCATTTTGTTCTTCCTATCTCGAAAGATTTGAATACATAGAACATAATTAGCTTCACCCAAATCCTTCATATCAAACTACTTTGTCAATCATAATTTGACTGATGACAATACCCCAATGTCATTGCTAACAAGCAGAATGTCATCTACATAGAGCAGTAGAAAAACAACCTTTCCATCCTTATTGTGTTTGTAAACACATAAGTCGTCCATGTTTTGTTCGAACCCATAAAATCATGATAACTTGATTAAATCTTATGTTTCAAGAATGGAAAGATTATTTAAGTCCATAAATAGACTTTAGCAGCTTCTAGACCTTATTCTCTTGACCCTTAATTTTGAACTCATTTGGTTGTACCATATATATGGTCTCACAAGATAATTCAGAAAGGATGTCTTGACATCTAGTTTTCAAATCTCATATTCGAGAGTGGTAGCAATGGACAAGAGAATGCAAATGGACTTAAGAATGGCTAAAGGTAAAAAGGTTTACTTACAATCGATTCCTTCCTTTTGTGTGTATCCTTTTGCTACCAGTCTAGCCTTATAGGTTTTGACTTTCCCACTACACCTCTCTTCCTCTTGTAGACCCATTTACACCCTATGGGTTTACCCCTTTAGGAAGGTCCATAAGCTCCCAAACTTGATTAGTTTTCATAGACTTAAGTCTCAGTGTTCATAGTTCCGTTCAGAGCTTAGAATCAACATCTCTATAGCCTCTTTGTAAGTGTAAAGATCCCTGTCACGTTCAATCAGTTTAGCTAAGTAAGCTTCACCATTGAACATATACCTCAAACTCGATCCTTCCACTATGTCAAAGTTCCCTAGGTTGTTGTTCAGTCAGCTTTTCTACATTAATTAGATTGGTTTCAATCGGAACCCCCAAAGTGATTGAATCACTAGCCAACTTCTTGAATACCACTCTACTATAGGCTTAAAGTTGTTTATGTAAATTTCCTCAAGGAAAGTTGCATTCATTAAAACTACAACTTTATTTTCTTTTGGGTTATAAAAGTAATGGCTTTTGGATATCCTACAAACACACACACTTCTGAACATTCTTCCAACTTATTTGCTTCCTTGTACAGGACATGAACTGGACATCTTCATATGTGAATATGATTTGAGGATGTCTTCCTACCCTTCCACAACTCATGAAGAGTTTTAAGAATCAATTTTGAAGGCACATTGTTCAAAAGATAACATGCAGTTTATAGCGCATATCCCCAAAAAGATAAAGATAACATCAAATAACTTGTCATGGATCTAACCATGTCCAATAAAGTCTTATTCCTTC
This sequence comes from Artocarpus hirsutus, assembly GCA_946598075.1. NCBI lineage: Eukaryota > Viridiplantae > Streptophyta > Magnoliopsida > Rosales > Moraceae > Artocarpus > Artocarpus hirsutus. The sequence goes on from CAMOHE010055052.1 coordinate 25,151, forward strand.
TCTCAGCCATAGTATTTTGCTATGGAGTACCTAGTACAGTCAAATAGGATAAAATCCCATTCTCTAATAAGTGTTCTATGAACTCATCAGAGAGTTATTTTCTACCTCGATTGAATCGAAGTGCCTTTATTGGATTTTACCTAGTTGCTTCTTTGCTTCTACTCAAAACTCTTTGAACTTGTCAAAAGCTTTGCTCTTATGATGCATTTCATATACATACACATATCTTGAGTAATCATCAATAAAAGTGACAAAATACTCATACCTTCCTCGTGCCTTAATGTTCACGAGACTGCAAACATCACTATGCACAAGTTCTAGAACCTTTTCAATTCGATTGCCTTTAGACCCAAATGGTCTTTTGGTCATTTTGCCCTCCAAACAAGATTCACATTTTGGTATAGATTCTACCTCTAAATGACCTAAAGGTCCATCTTTTACCAACCTTTGAATCCTATTCAGTCTAATATGACCTAATCGTAAGTGCCAAAGACAAGTTTTATTAGAGTGAGAAGTTTTAAGTCTCTTAGAGATCGTTAATCTTAGTATTCAACAGTAAGCTCATCTTAGGTTTGATAAAATATCCATTATTTTGCATCTATCTATTACAGATAAAAGATTTGTTTTTATGAATCATAACTTTCTTATTAAAAGAAACTGAATAATAATCTTTAAATAAACAAGTGATAGAAATTAAATTTCTTTTAAGTTTAGGAACATAAAAACAATCTCCTAAAACTAAACCCCTATGACTATCAAACTAAAGATGGACATCTAATTATCTCCTATCCGAAGCGTGAAGTGCTCATGTAGCAGACTTTTTCGTTTTGTTAAACCTTTAGAGAAACATGAACATGATTAGTTGCTCCAAAATCTATGACCCAAGTATCACTTGATTCTTCAACTAAACAAGTTTCAATAACCAGAAGTTCACATTTACCTCCTTTAGATTGGAATTCTTTGGAATTTTTCTTAATGTGCTTGACTTTTCGGTAAAAGAAACACTTTAGTTTCATTAAGTTCCTCTTCTTTTTCTATTTATCCTTGCCTTTTGCCAGAGTAAAAGACTTCCTATTCTTAGTCTTTTGCTTATTTTCATTCCCAAAATTGGAATTGGAATTAGATGTAACCACCAAGTTCGCTTTGCCACTATCCAGAGCTTCTCTAATCAGATTTTCATACTTTTATAACTGCTTCATCAGCTCAGTTAAGGTCATATCTTGTCTATTACTCAAATTATATGAAGCTTTAAATGGGATGAACTCCTTAGAAAGAGTCTCAAACACCATACTCCTATATGACTCAACATAATATCTGTTAGACATGTATGCCCTAAGGAGTAAAAATGTAATGAGTTTTTGAAGACATTTTTATCAATAAAGAATTCATTTATTATTCATATACTAAATCTTGTCCTCTTTACGTTCATATTTGTTGAATGTATGATAAGCAAACAATAGTCTGAGACTATCGGTCTAAACCTTTAAGAATTAGGCATATGATGGACAGATTATGCAGAAGACACGATTCTTAAGGTGACGGTCTAAATCATATGATCCGCAATTGAGGGAATAAAGTTGGGCGCTTTATTCATGTAAAGATTGTTATGTTGTCTATATCCCTATTGGGAGATGGTTTGTCTTGACCATCGGAGGTGGACTCCGTGAATAGAAACATTGGCACATTATCATAGGTGACGATGTGTTGGATCGGGACATAAAGTGAATTGATTTGGATTAATAATTCTGTCTTGGCATATCGGTTCACTTTAGACAATCATTTCTATTGCATCTTAATCCTGAGATGAATAGTGGGCCCGTTGTCTTGACTTGTGTCTTTTGATGTGCCAAAGGGTGACACCCACATCTCAATAGTGGTATGCATGCCGGTACGTTGGAGGCATGACTCTTGATGACGTAGACCTGTTATTCATAGATATGGAATCCATAGCTCCTCTTTAGGAGTAGTGATATCCTCTTATATGCGTTATCCTGTAATTGGAAAACTGGAGCGCACAACCATTTGGATACATAGGTGTAACCTAATGGTATACTATCTTTGGATGGTAAGTTTTCCAATGGTGAGATAATGGAACGTAAGATAAAAATAATCGGGAAGGTAAGACAGAACTTGTCCTTAAGCCGATTATGGATAATCCTATGGGGATACGATACACTATGATATGTCATGGAGACTTAGCTATACAGGCTTTGTAATTCTATAGAGTTCGAGAGTGCAGCTCCAAGCTTTTAGTGGAATAGCGTTGGAGTTGATAATTATGAGAAACATTAAATGTAGATTTGACCAGAAATATTGAGTGTTCAATTCTTGAAGACTTAACACTTACGGATGGGCATTACATGAAGAAGGATACAGCTAAGAGATTCAAGGATGAAGAATCGATATTATGTTTCGATTATTCTTTTGTAATCTTTATTTTTCTATTCTCTAGGATGGAACCATAATATTACGGTTATTTATTATTTTGCTTGTAGCTTTGCTTAATTGCTTTGCTTGTCTACATTATAATATGTTTTTCCATGTATATTGATAACATGTCATATAGAATAGGGAGTGCCACTCATATTAAAATTGTTCATGCATGTCTTTTAAAATAAAACCTTGATTTCAAAAGATTGAGTGGGAGAAGGTTTTCGAAGAGAGGACCTAAGGCCTCCATCGTTGGTCTATAGGAAGAACATGGTGGTCCCGACCCCTAGGAAGGGATTTCTA
>CAMOHE010055053.1:0-14271 GCA_946598075.1 Artocarpus hirsutus
CACAAAGAGGTGAGAATTCTGAAGATGCTCATAACATAAGTCAGAATGGATTGCACAACTTTCCACCAATTGAAAAAATCTTTTCCCGCCATGCATTTAATTTTCCCCAAATACGGTCCAAAATATGTTGAAAAAGCTATGATTTATTTTTTCCAGCAATTGAGGGTAAACCCAGATATTGTTCATGACAATCAGAAATCTCCATCCTCAGTACAATGCTAAACAAACCTTGTATATCATGCGGTGTGTTGGGGGAGAGAGATAAAGCTGACTTTTGAAAATTGGATGTAGAGCATGACACGATTAGGCAGTAGCTATTAGAATTAAAATATGAAACGCAGAAGAAGGATCGGATCGTTGACAAATAAAAATTTTCTAAAAAGCTTGTTAATCGGGAATAGATATATAATTTTAATTAATAATAGGAAGTTTTAAGAATTTTACTAACCTTTTGAAGACTTTCAGGGTATCTTAGCATTCCTTTTTGACACCACGATCTTTCAATCCAGGCCTCTACACCAATGGAAGGCATCAAACTACAAGAATGAATTGTCCTCACACTTTTTTGAATATGCTATGTACTCAACACATGAGATAGCAAACTTTTTTTTCCAAAGAACAATTCTCAGCTTTTCTCTCTGAGTATTTTGTAAAAGTTACGTGAATGAAAAAAACTATTAAGATAACTGTTATCTCTCTTTTTTTTATATCTGAGCAATTAGTCACTTTTCAATTGACTTTCAATTTAAAAAATAACCACCATATCACACATATGAGAAAATGATATATTTTACAGGATTGTAACCTTTTGACTTTTCCTTTCCTTTTTTTTTTTCTTTTCTTCCTTTGCCTTTCTTTTTTTTTTTTTCTTCTTTCCCGAATCACTTTGTGATTCATACACTACACACACACATACATACATATATATATATATATATATTAGTAAAAAAAAGTCAAACGGAAACGCTTTTCTGTTTTTTTTTTTACATGAATCAAAACTGATTCGTTTTATATATATATAATATATATAAAAATTAAAACGTAAAACAACAAAAACGAATTCGTTTTGAATTCGCTAATATATATATATTAATAAATAATAATAAAATCTTATATATATATATATATATATAAATCTCAATTCAAAAATGAATCATATTTATTTAAGAATAGAGTTTAATTAACTAATGCTCAGTCAAATGTGACAACATTTATCACATTACTTTATGTGTCACAGAGAAGATTTTTTGTGTCACATTAATAATTCAAGTGTGAAATAATTAATTTAGAATTCAATAATTCTAAACTAAATATGTAATTCATTCTATGCATAAATACAATATAGTATTACAGAGGTGGCATTGGGGACCTATGGACCTATAACCCAAGCTCCAATAAATTTGACAATTAATCAAACTCTTTAATTAATGTGTCAAATTTATTAGTTTCAATTTTACTCCACTAAAAACCTGAAACTGAACTCTTGAGGTTATAGTAAAATTACTCAAAGGAAATAAGTGAGTAGTCCATTGATATAATCATTACATATTAGTCAGTCCTCTATAAATAGTTCATAATAAGAGATAGGTTCAATTTCCGTTTATCTCTTTTATTATATCTTTATCCTTGAGTTCCAATAATTTTCTAATGAACAGTTAATTCATAATCTTATTATGAACGAGCGCTCTTAATGTTCAATCTTTGAATTATCACTCAAGAGAACTGTTTTTCTTAACTTCTATAGGGAAGGAATGGATTCCATATCTATATAATATTATTCCCAATCATTTATTACATTATATTTTCAAGATGCTAAGTTATGATCTGTGCTAACACAAATCTTACCATGCAAGTCAAAAATCATAATGTCATAAATAAGAGTCTAATAAATACTCAGGATTAAGACTGTCAAATATATGATCATTATAGTGACAAATTTGAGTACTCTATTTGTAACGGATGATTATTAGAGATTCATAATTTATCTGGTCCAGTCCTATATAATCTCATTACATAAAGTACCTCTAATCCAATGTCTCTACATTAATAGCCTGGATAATGACTATTTCATTCTAAATGAGATTGGACCGTACTTGTAATATTTAATTAATTATTACGGACTATTTAGATTATTATCTATAAATTTTATCCCTAAGAACATAACACTTATATGCTAAATTTATAGTCACATAAATAATCATGGAATTTTTTCGATGTTTACAAATGTATTCATAATACATACAAGCAACCAAAATAATAATAAATGTCACTTTATTTATTTATTAACAATATGTACAATGTCACAGCTTTTGGAGCACCAAACTCAACAGTAGCCTCACAAAATATCAAACTGTCATATGCGAAAAACAGATGAGAAACAGGAGAACACCTCTACAAACAGCAACACCTTCCAAAAAAACCACTTCTTTCGGCATAAAATTAAAGAAGGAAGACCTAAAGCACAAAGCGGGAAAAGGTATGAAGATGATAGATCTCCTTGTCTAAAACCACACTGAGGAGAAGCGTTTCCTTGAACTTCATCATTGATCACAAATGAAAAAGAAGTTAAATTGATACAGGCCGTTATAAAATTAGTCCACTTAGAATTAAATCCCATCCGCGCAACATGAACAATTCTGTAAAATTCCATTCCACTCGATCGTAGGCTTTAGACAAATCTTGTTCATACAAGCCACCCCTTGTTTCTCAAATTTCATGTTCTCAATACTGTGGATCATTTCAAAAGCAATGAGCACATTATCTGTAATCAACCTATTGGGAAGAAAGGCACTCTGGTTTTCTGAAATTGCGAGCTGCAAAACATCCTTCATTCGATTGATAATGACTTCAGAAACCAATTTGTAAATTACATTACATAAACTGATTGGTCTATAATCATTAACAGTCTTCAGCTTTTTGATTTTTGGAATAAGAGGGATTAAAGTGGAATTGACTAGCTTCAAATCTTCAGGATGGTTTAGAAGATAAATGACAGCAGCAGTAACTTTACTTCCGACAATATCCTACTGGTGTTGAAAGAACATAGCTGAAAATCCATTTGGATCAGCACTTTTTTCGGGTCCCATCATCTTAAGAACATCGAGAACTTCATTGGCTTTGAATGGTTGTAGCAACTTTGCATTCATAGAACCAGTGACAGAGACAGAAATTGTCGAAGTTACTTGTTCTAGCCAACTCTGGATTTGAAGTTGTAAAAAGCCGTTAGAAATAATCTGAAACCATCTGAGCAATAGCTATATTTGACAACCACAAGCTCGAGAGTGAAAAAATCTAGTCTAGAGATCACCAGATTTCAGCCATGAACTTCTAGACCTTTGCTTCCAATAAAACTCTTCTGGTTGCAACAAATTATCTACCACTTTCTCTTGTAAAGATAAAGAACGATAATGGTCTGCAGAGGTGTTGTTTGGTTGATACAAGTGATGAAGTCGCCTTTCTGCACATTTGAGTTGATGTGAAAAATGCCCGAAATGTTGTTTTTGCCATTCTAAACATGGTGCATCAGAACAGCTTTCTAAGCTGGACGGCAAAGTATTAACCAGAGAAATTTCAGATATATGGTTCCAATGGTCATAAATGATCAGTGAACAGTCTTCCTTCTCTAGCCATAAAGCTTCAAATCTAAATCTTGAATTTCGATGTGTAGGAAAACCATCGGAATTGACTCCCACCACTACTTTGAGAGCTTTATGATCTGATAGTTCAAATGATGAACTATTGTATGACTAAATTCCAGACCACTGCGAATTCACCATAGCCCAATCCAATCGCTCTTTCACATTAACAACACCCGAGATTTTCTTATCCCTAGCAAGACAAGATCCCGAATAGTCAAGTGGAGATGATAACAAATCATCGAGACGCTCCTTAAAGTTTTGTAATTGTTGAATGGGACGATCAGCACCTCCCACTTTATCGCTCGAGTACAAAATTTCGTTGAAATCTCCCATTACAAGCCAAGGAGGTGAAGGAGAGAGGTAATTAAGTCGTTTAAGAAGCTCCAAGATAAATGTCTCTTAGAAGCACAAGACTCACCATAAAAACCAGTAAAATGCCAAGAAGACAAAGAATCATAACCGAAATAACAATCCATTTGATTATTGGAATATGATAGTAGAGACACATTAACCGTATCTTTCCACAAAAGCATAAGACCCCCTCCTAATTTCCTCCTAGGACAAGACTCTCTTCATCTACTCCAAAAAAGCATCGCACTTTATCGCCAACCTCCCTTGCAATAGCACGAGTCTTGCTAAGAAAGTAAGATGATTAATGATTATTTGAAGAAAGTTAGAACATTAAGATATTAAATTGTCTAAATGATTTATTAACTATTATGCTTTAAAAACCTATATCTTAACTAATGTTTGAAAATTGGAATAAAACAATATTCTCTTCTATTTTTAAAGATTGCTAAAAATGGAAAAACTACATATTTTTTTCTATTTATATAAATGAAACGTATTGTTTTGTAATAATTTTTTTTCCTAAGGTTTTCAACTTATATATTAAACACAAAATTTCAGTAATGAATAATTTCATAATATAAAAAATTGATTATAATTATCTACAATATGAATTAACTGGACAAAAATAATACAAAAATAAAAGTAATGTACAAAAGGAAAAATAAACAAAATTTTTTATTTCCTATAGCTGCTTGCTTGTTTATACATGAACAAACGAATTAAATCTTTCCAATAGTTAAATTTAACTTTTGGAAATACACATGATAATAATGTTATTAATTAAAAATAAAAATAGAAAAAAAAACGTGTGAGAAACTATATATAATACTTGTAAAAATTATGATTTTCAATTATATAAAATAATGTTAAGTTTTACAAAGGAAAAAATCAAAGGAAGAAACAAAAAAAATGATAAAACCAAGAGCCAAATAAAAGTCAAAATGGGGAAAAATCAAACATGAAAAGAACATTACTTTTATGTAAAAATTGTGGCTCAAATATTAAATAATATTAGCAATATATGACAAATTAGTTCACTTATGCAAATTTCTTGTAGCTACGTGAGAAAATGTTTTTGCAAAGACAAAAACACCAATGGCAACCCCAAAAAAGTATAAAATGTTATTTATATAATAGAAAATAAATGACTAGAGTAAAATATAAATTTGTCCAAAAGCTGCCAGGTGAATACTTTATAGCTTTCTTTAAAAAAAATAAGCAAAGAATAAAAACAGACAAAAGGAGAATAAAAAAATCTGTATCTATAAAATGTTAAGAAGGATTATGGACAAATGAAATCTGAGCCAAGGAATAAAAAGAGAGAACAGAAAAAGGTAAAATAAGTCAAAGGCGGGAAGAGCTAGAAACAAAACATGTGGTTTGAAATTTTTTCTATTCAAAATTGACAAAGGACCTAGAGGCAAAAACAGAAAAAGAGAGAACTCATGAAAAACAAATACATAAAATCTTACTGTTAGAGCAAAATGACCAAAAGGGCAGTTGCATAAATCAGTAACAACAATCTTAAAAGAAAAAATAACTAACAAAAAACTCCATCTATGGAACAAAGACAGTAAAAACACAAATATGATAGAAAATATTCAGAACCAAATAAAAAGGAAGATAACAAAACGGTAAAAAAGATTGAGTAACTAACAATAGATAAAATCCAAATTCAAATGAAATGAAAATATTCATAGTATTTGAACAAACTATATAGAACTCGATATGTCAAAAAATATATAATCATCATCACCGCATAAGAAAAACGTCAAATGTAAAACACATTAAATACATATATGCACACAGATTATATAGCCACAAAAGAAATGAATAAAAAATCAATACAGAAAGCATATGTAACTATTATTTATTCATGAAAAGCAAAAGAAAATAGAAAAGTAGTATAATCAGATTCAGTACAGATTAATAATATTTATTAATTACAGAATAAAATGATAGATCAACAATGATTCCAAAAGAGATACACATTAATTCGAAGACAGAAAAAGAATGCATTCAAGATCAGATGCAGACATTATAAATAATAGAGCTACTTATTATAAGATAACATAGATATTAATACAATTTTCCATTATAAAGGAACACATAGATATTATGTAGAGAAAACATTAATAGTTACTAGAATTGATTCCAAGGTGCCTTAAACAATAAAGTATCAGCCATGAAATGTCAACAAAGAAAGTGTAACACAGACAGTGAGGAAGACAGGAGAGTAAATAAACTGAGAGGAAGTAGAAGAGAGAAAAGGAAGCACATATAGAGGAAAATGATATGCGACAACAATATTTATAGACTAAAACAAAGGAAACATAATTAAACGACATGAAAGGAATAATAATAAGACACGTAATCTGATAAAATGATTTTAGAACACTAAAAATATCAACAGCTATTTATTAATTTATAAAAAGCAGATAATAGAATAAAAGAGAAAAAGGAGAAACTAAAGCAATAGACCCATATTTCTTTTAATATTTTTTGCAATGATATAAAATTAACGAATAAATAAACAAAATCACCTTTTGAGTAAGAAAAGGACACCTAATATAATTATAAGACGAATTTAGTTTTAATTTTTATTTTTTATTTTGATCTTTATTTTTATTTTAAAGCGTGTTATAATTTTAATGTAGTTTTGTGTTAAATATATGTTTAATAATATTCATTTGTTTTAGTAATTTTTATTTTGTAAAATAATTCTTCCTTTGGGTTTAATTGCAAGGAATGTTGGGTTTGGGGCAGAATTGGAATGAAAAAAGAGAAAAAAATTTCTTTTCCAGCGCGTCTATGAACTGAAAAGCATCAAGAAAGATCTAATTGTTATTAAATTGAAAACTGGGACACTCTTTTAGGTGATTTAGTGATGTGCGCAATGTTGGAGTCGATGGCTTTGTTTTGGAGGAGTTGGTTAATGAAATTATTAATGTTATGAAAAGTGGGTTCAACAAAGAATATGCATGAAATTTTGAGAGGTCAAAGTGATGTTCCTCTTATGCTGTGTGCTGACAGTCAACATGTGAAGAGTTTAATAAAAAAAAAAAATGAAAGAAAACATTGTATGAGAGTTGGAACCTTAGATTCCAATGAAAAGGAAAAAAAAATTAATTTAAGCTTACCTACTCTAAATAATAAGTTGGGACTTAGTTTTATTTTATTTGTTGTATGATCTCTATATAAGACATGGAAGAGCTTCTCTAATTAACTAATAATTGATAAGAAAAGAACAAGTACTGCATTATAAGTTCTTTTTTTGACTTTTTTTAAAAAAAAAATTGCAATAATAGTAATTTGTTGAATAGATATACAAAAAATAGCATAGATCATCATCAATCTAAGAAGACAGATCATCAACCTAAACATCACATATTATCACCAAGATTTACCTACATAACTAGAGCAACGTCTTTTCAACAAAGATCCAACCAGGCAAATAAAAAGTCTCCTTCTAAACAGAACAACAAACAGAAGGAAAAAAAATCTAAAAACAAATGAAAAGACCAAAAAAACACGAGTCATTAATCGAGCAAAAAGTAAGTTAAAAACTTCAGACTTTAGGTAAAAAAAATAAGAAACTAAACAAAGGGACTAAAAAACGCACAAATAAAATAAAAAAGGGGGAAAAAAAGGAGATCGGGTAGAAGAACTGCTCCTTGCTGAATTCCCATTTGATGCAGTGGAATTTAGCGGAATCGGAAGGAAATCGAACTTCATGGCGCATAACCTGACAAAAGGGTCAAAGCAAAACGGTAGAATCAGTAGGTGGAGTTGTTTCCTCACCCATCAATTAGGCAACTTTTTTTTTTTTTTCTCTTCTTTGTTAGTTTAGCCTGCTTTTCCTTGGCCCCTGGTTTTCGTTTCTTCCCCTAGTGATTTTGTTGTTTTCAGTCATCAAAGCTCTTGTTTGGCCAATAGACCCTTGCCTTGGTTGTAGCAATAAAATTATAATTTAGCAAAAAAAAAAAAAAAAAGGACGAAGGGCCTAGAACAAAGCAGGAAGAAAGACTGAATTAAGCAAGGGCAGTGGCGCAATATCACAGAAATAGTAAGTGCGAAATGACCTAGAAGCCACTGCCACCCAAAAAAAAAGGAGACAATAAGGGCAAAACGGACAAAACACACCAAAGGGTTAAAAGGAAAAACACTATATAATGTATAGAAAATAAAAAAAGGGATAAAATAATATTGATTATGGCCGTAAATTAACTTATGAGTGAGTTTAGAAAAGATCTAACAAAGCTATAACTAAAGCCTCTCCAACCAAGCTTTCTTCCTAAAATCAGATATATTAAAAAGAATCTCTCACTAATCAACATCCTTGAAACTTTTTGCTACCTTTATCTAAGTGTCATTTTTGATTTCATCCATCTCTTCAAGGCTTTGCATGTACTTGATTTGCATACACTTGCAAATGGAAAAATAATCAAGTGGACTAGAATTCTTTATACTTTTCAATCGCCTACTCTTCTCTTTAACCTTGTTCTTATATCTCTCTAACCTGACCGCGAAATACTCTCTTTTTGCTCTAGCTGCCTCCACCCAATCCTAAAGTGCTACACTTATTTCTTGAGACCTATTTAGTTTCTATTTGTATGCTTTGCATGGAATTTTGCCATTCGTTCTGTAGAACGATTCATCAATTTACCAAGAATATTGGTAGAATCATTTAAGACTCGCACTACCAACATTATCATCAATCTAAAAGTGTGATCCGGGGTTCGCAAACTAGGCCTCTAACTCTACATCATCGTCAATATTTTGGTTGGCCTTGGGTAGCGACGCGATGAAACACACCAGTAGTTGCTGACTTAATAAAAGCCCCGGTAACTTGTAATGTTCACATCGTTTCTTGTGAAACCGTGATGCCTATGAATGTGCCTAAAACAAGAAAAAATAAATAATCAGTTTTAAATGAAACATATTTAAAGACAAAAAACAAAAAAAAAAAAACTCATGCATTAGTTAAAAAGGAGAGATATATTTACCCTTAAATGATTTTAATATGTCTCCTCCATTGCATTCACATATTGCTCTTCGGATACTAATTGAACCCAGTTCATTTTAATTGTTCATTGAACTCCCAATGCTTGGTGCACAATCTATAAAAAATTACTTTTGCTCCTAGATTTCAAATCATCATGTATTTTAGCCTATGTTGTAGATCCAAATTGATAATTTCTCATGTCACCTTTATTAACTTCCTGTACCATAATTTCCATAAAATTTTTCTCCAACATAGGACCCCACAAGGATGCATCATCTATATCATCTATCCCAGGAGCAATTTCATTGTAAATATATGTATGTTATATATATAAAACAATGAGTCTTAAATAAGAATACAAGTAAATCCACTACGGAAAACTAAGTGCAGGTCCTCTACATATGGCTATGTTGTTTTTACCATCCTTTTATAAACTCTACTTTTAGTCACTTAACAGGTCATTTTTATTTTATTTTATTTTATTTTATTTTTTGTGAAAATCTAGATATAAGATTTGTATAATTTTCACGGTTTGTTTATGTCAAAGCGAAATTCTTATACAAAGGAAGTTAATTTGAGCTTTGACTATAACAAAATTTTTCAATATGAAGAGAAAGAGGAAGAGAATGAGAGAATTTTAGTTGTAGATAACTAAAGGGTGGTCTTCACATGTCTTCTAAAGAGTCCTATTAATTGGCAATAAAGACCAGAAGAACAAAATGGCAGCAAAAGAATCAAAGGTAGAATATCTTACATGAGCTATACTTTCAAGCTGAAATTCATTCAAGAGTACTGACTACAATGAGCACATGAATACGTGTCATCATCACATAGAATGAAGTATTCCCCAAATCAATTCATATGCAAATGAACTAATTAATCAAAACTTTACAATTTTGTCACTTAATTATTTTCCTTACGTCATGACGCAATATTTACCATTCTTTTATTGGTATTAGACGACCTCCATACACACACATACACAGAGTAACAGTATTACTAATGCCTTTCTCTCTAATCTCATATACATTCTATTTCTGCATGTGGTCATATGTGAGAACCTTAACTATGCGGCCGTTACTTAACTACTTAAACATAAACTTATTAGGTTACTTAAATTTGCGGAACATTTTTTTTAATTCTTACCAATCAACTTTGCTTAAAACCATTCTTACTTTTGTTGCAGCAAATAGAATAACATATTGTATTAGGATAAAGATCTTATAGTCATATGGACCAAGAATGCATAGTAATAACCTTCGTCACCAAAATATACATATATTGTTTCATTAGTACTATGTATATTTAATTGAGAAGTTTTAATTATCAAAACTAAGTGCAGTATAAAATATGCGTGGTATCCTTTCCCCAGCTCCATAGATCTTCCGCCACCATACCATTGTTCATTGGACATTACTGGTAGGCAGCTTACCTACAATATGAACATACTTGGATGAGGTTTCGTTCAGCAAGTAGAAACTAAAGCTTGCATAACATTTGAGAATAAATATAAATTAAAACATATATGTGACAATTATGCTTATTTATGATCATATTTTACGAAATTAATAGGCCCTTATATGTACGTACCCATTGTACATGGTCATCAGAAAGTTAAGGTTTGTGAAAGTCCTCATCGTCCTTAGACCATAAAAAGAAACTAAACTAAATGCCTCCCCGTAGGTCAAGAGGTTGGTACAATTCTCTTAACTTAACTTATTCTTTCACTAGACTTATTAATGTGTGTGTCACATACTATAACATAGCATAAATAGGCACTTATAACTTTTATAAAATACCATTCCTACTTACCTGATTTCCAGCAGTAGAAATCACTAATTCGTCAAAGTTTCCTATTCTATACTTTTAGACTCTGTAGATCAACAACCAGGGAGATTATAATGTTAGTTTATGCTATTAAATTTAGCATAATAATAATAAAGGATTCTAATCCTTTCTTAGAACATGTTTTCCTTACTAAAGAATTGTAAAAGTTTTGCATTTATTACAAGGATTAAATTGATATAATCCTTATAATTTAATTTTTCTTAATTGCCTTTAGCCATCCATGTTGAATTTAATAACTTAATTAACTAATTAATTATCTTAACCTTTTTATTTTCATTGTTAGGCTCATAGTTAAATAAGGCCTAATAATATCTAAACATGCCTATGGTATTCTAAACACTAAATGATCGAAACTTTGATTTGATCATGGCTTTTGAGTTACAAGCATTGTACCCATAGAGGGTGTTGTAAAGTCGTGGCCTAGCTTATCGGCTTCTATAATTTGTTTTTATTTTATTTTTGTTAATTTTAACCACCATAGATTGTATGTGAGAAACATTTTTTTGTAAACTTTTTCAATTAGATGATTTTTTTATAGAAATATGTTTCAAAGTCCATTTAGAGATTGAATTTCCAAAAGTTTCTTCGCGAAAGTTCTTTGCCTCGCAGAGACCTAAAACTTGATTTTTTTTTTTTCAAAAATCCTGATTTCAAACTTTTTAGGGCTTTATTCTCAAAAGCAAAAACTGAATTATAGATTTTGGCAACATCATTTACAACATCACCTATAATATCTAACTAAACAATCCCGAAAATTACTATAAATTGTATCGCAGTTCTTGCAGAACCTTAGGGATGCAATAAATTGAGAGATTCATCTTTTTAAAATCAAAGTTGGGCAGTTTTTAAAAGTTGCATTATTGATGTTGCAACTCACATTGCAACATTATAACGCAACATCTAATGAAAAGTTTCCAAAATCACTACCGATTATATACCAGTTTTTACAAAATCATAAGGAACAATAAACTGAGTGGTTTCAACTTTTAAAAGCGAAAAGCCAAACAGTTTCTAAACAAAAACCACTCTATACTATTGATGTCGCAACCCAATGTTGAAACAATATGTGCAACATCGCGTGTGACATCTTTTGAAAAAGTGTTGCTAACAACCAGTGATAGTATTGCAGTTACTAAGCATAATTCTAGTAAGTACACCTAACTCTCACAAAATATTTTCATCTATTAATAATGTTCAATAAAATAAACTCATCATTAAAAAAATATATATGTTTTTTAAAATAATGTATATATAGTAATACTTCAAAATATCATATAGTAGGGCCTTGGCGTGATACTGTCATAGCGTGCTAGCAACAGAAAGAATGAGAGAGCGACCCCCAAACCTATCGCGACAATGATGAAGTGACCGCTCACTAGATCTTATCATCACCATCAATTTGTCAAGTGTACAATGCCTTTTTAAAAACATCAAAATAATAACATATATATAGGTTTTCATAAAAAGTTATCCATCAATTAAAATAATGAGGTAAAAACAACATCATCTTTTATTGTTTTCCATCAATTTCCTCATTATTAAAAATCCTCATCTTAAAACATCTTTATGACATATCATCAACATCAATCTTTTTAATTTTAAACAATCATATTTTAGGTGAGAGAAGTACTTACCAGACTTTTAGACTTACTTAACCTTCAAGAGTAGGTGACATGAGGACTGGGGTTTTCGGTGTGCCCACTTCTTTGAAGAGTTCATGCCAAACATTTATATTGACCATAAGTCACCAATAATGCTATTTATAACATGTAAACATCTCATACTATCATTAAATATCACATCTTCACGTAATAACATCAAGAAGTACAAAATCACAATTTATGAACCTAGATCATAATTCCCAAAAGTAGGTAGAATGACTATTATTCACTTAAAAATTCATAATAATTTCACTTTAACTCCAAATCAGTCAAAACCAATGGCATTAGAAAATAGACTAAAAATGAAGAGTTTGATATATTATATGCATATTTTGACGATAATTTGCATGAAGAAAAAGTCCTCGAAAATTAATCTAAATTTTAGATCCGTGTATGTCACAACCCGCCTTTTTGGGCTATGATTAAACTCTTCCTTTCATACTTAGGGGAAAAAATTTAGGAAATTTTTTTTTTCGAAACTAAAATAAATACTTTACTTTACAATAAATTTGGTAACTCCCAAAATACTTTCTCTCACTTATTTTTACATAAGCATTCTTACTTTTACAATATTTTCTTGTTCAAACATTCCTTTTCAAAATAACTTATAATATGCACAGCGAAAACATTCAGTAGCGGACTCCATACCCAATCTGCACCTATCATCCGTCCGCCAGTCATCGTTACAATTTTTTCTGACCTTCTCATCGGAATACCTACAGCATGAAAAACTTAATGAGCTAACGCCCAGTAAGTCCCATAAATCCCACATGGACAATCAATTGAATGCATGATTCAATTATGCTTTCTTATGAACTTTCCTTATCTTGATCATTTCTTGTCTTTCATTAGGGCCCAAGTGTTCATACCATTGCGCAATATCATTTAGGTCTACGTAATACCATGACCATATTTTATCCTTTAAACTCCCCTTACTTCGGGAGACGATACGACACTTTTATTAACTTCTTGTGACATATTTACTAGTTCATTTAATATGGTTGTCATATCAAGCATGAAATGATAATTACATGTTATCCATGATATATGAGTTCGTATGCATAACGGAGTACATACAAGTACCTACTTCGTATACATACATGCATTCATTATTGTATACACTGATACACAATATCTTGTACATAACATGTTATATACTTAGGTATTCTAATCGTATACACACAGGCATCGATTATATACCTCTTAGACATTCATTTCATATCATCATACAAGTTTGCATTGTAATATATATCATAATATGCATATTCATGCATTCTACACCTACCATTTTATACTGTAGGTGGGAAGGTTACTTACTTGCTTTTGTGCATGCAAAATCAACTTTGATCTTCGGTCTCCTAGACTCCTAGGATTCTGTTGGCCAATTACAAAATTATTAGCCAATTTCGATACGTTTCGTCACAAAACGTTCATTACTTAATCATTCGAGTTATATAACTGTATACAACTCTATAGATACTGATTTTCTTATTTTTTTGTAATTCTACCCTATCGTTACTTACGAAGGGCAAAAATCTTTCTAATTACTTTCTTTTCGTATCTGTGACGCTATTAGAGCTACTCGGGTTATTCAGGCAAAAATAACGGTTTTGCCCTCCGTGCCTTATTGACCGATCCAAGCTCAATTCCATTCTTTTAACAAAAACGGCCACACATTAACTTCAAAATAATGTCCTAGTGGCTCGAAACCCTTTTTTTTACACTTAAGCCCCTTTTTTATAAAACTTTACGGTTTAGCCCCTAAACC